>JAKTTQ010000298.1:0-30559 GCA_030581555.1 [Candida] argentea
AGTGGGGTGACGAATTGAAAAACCTCGAAACACGATGGATGTTACAAGGAGATAAAGGTGACGACTTCACAATGTTGCAATGCAGCTGTTCCAGCTGAGGTCGGTGTAACTTCAATTATTATAATGCTCGATACTTCTTCAGCTTGATGCTGATGAAGTTTCCATACATATTCACTATAAACTCGATACGTTTTTCATATCCAATTACATTCAACGTGATTGATTAGACCGACAAATCCAATTTCGCAGTTGCGTCCTTGAACCCTTTGTCAAAGGCTTCTTGAGCCTTCCGCTGTGACTCCTTATCTAACAAGCTGATCTTGTGATCCAAGCTTGCGTTTCCAGTAGTGAATTTGGAGGACTCGTCGGAGTGATTAGTGGATGAAGCTTCTCCTGCCATTGTAAACTAATCAAGCAAGATAGAGTAATGTGGAAGGATACGTGGAAAATTAGCAAGCATCATTATCAGTGTGTCACACCTGAAAAAATGTCCGGCGATCCGGTCCAACACTAAAAATAGCGCGGCCACACCACGAACACTCTCATGAGTGGTGTGTGTGTGTCAACATTACAAATCAGGCCAGTGCGAGGCTGTGGCTATCCATAGACAGCCAGGTCAGAAAGATATGCCTGGCTTATACATGTGCAAATCAGATACTGAGATTTCGGCCGATGCATTTTTTCCGAAACTCGCGTCGCGCGGCACATAGCATGACTGAGCTCCTCAGAGCCAGACGAGTTCCGGATAGCCAAATAGATGAGGCCGGCTTGATGGATCAGTTCTGGATCATGTGGCCCGCAATCTGACCGTCGGCGCAAAGGGTGAACGCACCTTACACACCAACGCGGCCTCATGCACATCCGATCAGGGAAAGCCACATGCGAGAACTAATACTGGTATATCATTGGACGATAGTCTCTATCTTATCTTGTTAGTATTTGTGCAATCTGGTTAGATTGCGGGATCCCAACTGAAGCAATTATCAATCAGTAACTGAAACTGTTTTTACATGTATAATTCAAATAATGTAGATAAGATAAAGTTTGTAATGTTCATCATATTGATTGCGACAATGTGTTCTAATGGAAGTCCCACACTTCAGTGCACACATACCATTAGGAGTAAGAGTAGTTTAAGCTCCACACACGTGGTACCCTCCTTCGCATTCATCGCAGTAGCTTTTAAATTTTTTGACACTTTCGAAAATTATTTGTCCGGGTGATTTTCGAGCTTCCGGGTAGATAAGGGTACGGAGCGCCCCACCACTCTGATCTCCGTTCCCACTGTACTTGACAGATTTCGACTCAAAGAGACACTAGAACTTCGCAATGGTTTTGGAGTCTACTCACCTTATATCGAGTCATCATATCGACCTCGCCGCCCGTATGGTCGAAGTTGTCCCTCATGTTTTGCGTCGCATAGAATATTGCTTGGTCCTCATGCTGCAGGGTCTTTTTTGGTTGATAGCGGGCCCTATCATCTTCGTGCTCTTTGCGGAAGCAACCAGTTGTTTCATCCACCATGCAATCGTCATTGCTCGAACCAAAACAGTTTGTTGAGCTCGATCCGTTTTTTCGCTCAATCATACGATCTTCATCATTGTGAAGTCACGCTGGACTTGACTTTACTTCTCTCTCTGGCATCAAACTGTCAGATTACATTAAACTTCATTCGTACATTCAATATATATTGCTCTCTTGGTAAGCAGCCGCATTCATTGTTTCCTAATCGTACACTGTAATCGGCACAACTCCTTGATTTGAGGAAATCGCAAACGCTTCCCGGCAGAAATACTAAACATCGAAAACGTACTTGCAGCCTAGATTGCAGGTCGCTATTCTCCTTCTGGACACTCATAATGTTAACATGTCCGACCTCGATTTTTCTTATTTGCTTGCGGCTGGGCTTATATAGAAGCCTGCATGAACCGCCTTTGAACTATTTCAGTGTGTTACTCGTTGCCGCATTTTTCTCGCCCGATGATGTAGCATGGGGTTTCCCCGACACCAATCGGTTGTATTGTTGTAGAGATTGTTCTGAATCAAAAGATATTGCAATATCATCATCACTTGAACTGGAACACCAACTGTCGTCCTCAGACACAGCGACTGTTTTGTGGCTCGCCGCTCCCTTGTTTTTGCCTCTTTGATCGTATGCTCGCTGTACACGTAGCGCCTCATGCCATTTCTTTGCTTTATCACTTACAACTTTTGACAGCGATTTCAACACTTTTTCCCTGGCTGAGGCCGCACTTAAAGCCCTCAAGTCCAAGACGCGCTCAGTAGCCACTCGTTTCCGAGAATGCTCATTATCATTATGACCACCCGTAGGATCGAACCCTATTGCCGCTATGGTAGCGGGCGTGAATGCCGCAGACCGCTGTTTAGGTGCGGCTGTATCGTGCGGACGCTCGGGGACGAGCCCTAATCGGCTCACCGCCGCCTTTGGAGCCAGATTCATTAAGCGTTCCTCCAACGCATGACTAGCTCTCTGGGCGCGCGCTCTACGACGTGCGGCTACGTCGGGCGCAGGAGTATCGGAATCGGCTGGCGCTCTCGCGCACAATGGTGCGTAGATGCGAGAGTCTTCGTTATATGTCTGATGAACAAATGCAGTTTTCCGGCCCACATAGGCAGACTTATTATCGGGGCGTGCCCGCACGCCACCTGAAAGCTCCATGCGGGGGGCAGTGCGAGCACGATGGTTAGTCTCAATGTGATAATCGCAGAGCGAAGACCGCGCGCCATTCAAGACTGCCCCACATGGCGACCCAGTCTTCTTATCGATCTCAGGACAAGTCGCGTAGTCACGAACGGCGCCGATCTCGAGGATCTGACCAGGGTCGTTAGCAATCAAATTGAAGCCTTGCTTCCGGGCTTTGGAGTTCACAGTAGGGTTCAAGATGTACAATAAGTCGCCGGATTTAGTCTTGATATGAGTATCGCAGGCATCCCCAAAGAGAAGAATATCGACTTGACGCGCAAAGTCGCCAACAGAAAGTGCCACAAACCGAGAGCCGTTCTTTGCAGTTCGCGGCTCTGATTTCTTGGTGACGAAAGCAGCAAGGGCCCAGTTGGCATAGGGAGGAGACATATAATGGGTATCAGGAGAAACGAGCGCAAAAAGTTTGTCGATGCGAAGCAAACGGACGCGCAGGGCTGTGCACTTGACGATTTCTGTGACGGTTGAAGCCGCAACATAACGAGTACGTAGAGCAAGTCTCAGGGGACGGTCTATTAGGGAATCATGGTTGGAAGGTATCAAGTCGGGTTTCACATCAGCCCATTGGAATGCGCGTAATTCCTGAGGCACATTAGGGACGTGAAGTTTAGCCGCAAACGCCGATGGCTCATGAATAGGTGGAGGAACGTCATCAAAGTCGGAAGAATCAGAAAAATCTAATGCGTTATTAGGGTATCGAGGATCTTCCATTAGGAATAGCGACGCAATTGCAGCAGCCGAAAACCAGCGTCTTTCGGCAAGCGAAAAGTCTCGGCCGCGTCTTCCTTTTGTGGGGTCAATTAAATAAGCACGTGATCAGCCGAAAAAAAGACAATCCAGCGCCTGTGTACAAGGCACCTGGCACTGGACAGCGAACACTCCACAGTGAGTAGCAGCGAATCTTTACCTCTAGAATAAGGACGTTCTCTCTCTCTCCCTCTCTATTTCGATAATGCCACGGCATCGCCTGAAATCAGTCGTACAGCGTATAGCGTCTGAGATACATCCCGATGAGAGTCATCCGGTGAAGCCGCTGGTACCAAAGTCTACACGACCACGATCTCTATCTCTATCTCTATTTCCATCTCTTCAGTCAGCATGTGATAATCACACTCTATCATCGATCGATCCATCCCCTATAACTCCGCTTCTATCTGATGAGGCCGATAGATTGTGGTCTCATACTCTGCAATCTCTTTGTCCTTCAGTTGTCGTTCATGACACTGCGATCCCCGATCACCTCCAGTCAGTTCTCGCTTTCCGTGATAATTGTGTGGCCAATTCCCGTGCTGTGGTCGCCCTATCCGATGACGCAGATACATTATTGGCGCTGGTAGCAGCATTGGTCCAGAAGCATGCTACGATCGCTCGCCACACCGCCGCTTTCGATCATGAGGCTGCGGCATTGCAGCTTTCAGAGCTCACTTACTCGATGAAATTACAAGCAGTCGATGAACGATTGCGTCACTTTGATGCTCTTGATTCGGCAACGCGACTCTTGCGCCGTTCTGGGACATCTTTAGTCACTACCCGGTCCGAACAATTACGCAAAGAGATCTTGGACCCGCTAGAAGCTGCAATTCTCTTTGTCGATTCGCACCCGAAGCTCCGAGACGCCAGTGTCCATCGCTCCCGTTTCCATCACGTCTTAGCAAGAGCTTTAGCCCTTATTCGTGACCATCTCCTCGAAGAGCTCCGTGGGTTGGCAAATCGCGTGAACAAAATGCTCGGCCCTCCTAAACCAATGCCTGTGGACGTGGTCATGTACACAGAATATTCCAATTACATGCATACCGACGATGGCCGCTTCGCTAATTGGACTCAAGACCTTACTCGCCGTGCACAATTGTTTCCGGACCTTCTGTCGATTCTTGATGATGTACGGTCCGCATACTTTACCGCGCGTGTACAGGTTCTCAAACCTTACCTTGCTCAGTCCTTGGCGCAGTCTACTCTTGCCAAAAATGAAGAAGAGCTGTCGCCAATGCAGCGCCTCGCGTCAGATGTCGCCTTTTTCGTAAGGGCTATAGGACGAGAGCATGCATTGTACAAGGCGTTTTTTGGTGGTCACGGCTACGCTTCTTGGCTGACATATGCACTGAAAATCCTTGAGCCGTTGTATGATTCATTACGTCCCCTCATTTTGCGAGTCACTAGTGTTTCGCATTTGTGTCAGATGGCTTTGTTGATGGAGAAATATAGCGACGACGATGACTTGATTGATGGCAATGAATTTGAATCCTTGTATGAAGTTGACAGATCGGATGGAGATCTTGAGCAGGGAATGCACTCTTTGCAAGTCCTCCCCTTGCTCAGACCAATCACAGATGACATCCAGTCACGCCTCATTTTCAGGGCACAGGCTTACGTCGATAATCGCTTGGCAAAGTACGTGCCGACCACACAAGACTTGAACCTTTCACAAAGACGCACTTCTTCGCGCGTCGATTCGTCGGTCACGAAGCAAGATGCCCTCGATCTCGAATTCCCTGAAAACTTATTTCCTCAAGTATACCTCCCGTTGGCCAAAGCTCTCACACTTCTTCAAAACATTCATGATCTTGTTAATCAACAGGTCTTTGGTGATTTGGCCCACTATATCGTGCGCGTGTGTGTCCAATTTCTAAGTGGTCCCTTCAAGGCTCTCGCCTCTGTTCATATGGGCCCTGTCGATGCCCTGCTCTATCACCTCGGTCTACTCATTCTCCTCAAAACTCAGGTCAACTCTTATGACATCCACTATTCTCGCAACGACTACTCCATCGACTTTACTCTGGGCTTGTCGGCGGCATGGCAAAAAATGCGCCAGGGCGGATTCCGCCTCAGCACAACCGAACTTTTACAATTGGCCCGTACTCTGGCCCCGAAAATCGTCAGCACCATGATTGACGCTAACCTCGAAATCGATCAAGAATTGAACCGCGCGGTGTCGACATTTGTAACTGATGCCTGTGTCCGCACTTGCGCTTGTCTTGATGAATCTGATGTTCAAGCAGCAACTACCGCGTTCAAGGATAACGTGTTGGTTCAGGTACCACAACTCCTAGCGCTGATCAGATCTTACATTGATGATGACCTGGTTATCGAATATTTGATGGACGGCGTGGCCCTGACGATAATGGTGTCGTACGAGGAATTCTATCAACGCATACTGAGCACAATTGCTCAAGAGTCTCGCAGCGCTCTTGACGACATTATGGAAACTGACGCTCTCGAGGTATTCGTGAGTGATATTGTAGCGAATTCTCTCCGACAAGACCAGGGGGGCAATTTCGAGGAAAACATCTTTGGCATCACAAACGGCACTGACCACGACTTGCACGCCGATAACTCTCAGTTTAACGGGGAAAGAGATTCCCTCGACAGCTCTCTTGAACAGCAAGTTGAAGCACTGCCTTTGAGTAGTGGCCTTGGACTCTACGTTATCAACGAACCCTTCAACGCATCGCCAAATGCCGACATAGGCGATGACAGTCAACATGGTTTCCCAGCGCCGGAATTAGACACCGACTCGTACCTTCAAGACCAATCAAAGTCGACAGTTTCAGATCTCGAAATGTCATTCGAGCCGCCGCGTGAAACTTTTCGGCCATTGGATGGCAACACTGAAGAACTCCCCTCAAAGTCAGCGTAAGATTGGAATGAAGTAGCTGATCAATTAGAAGCACGCATGATGGACCGGCTCTTCAAAAATTCACTACGAAATCCGAATATACCTAGTTGAAATGAAACGAAAATGTACGATACTGTAGGACGAGCTGCTCAAACCGGGTCGAAAATTACTACATAAAGAGTCCAGCTTTATTCCGTAAGAGGACGAGTCGACTCGTGCCACGGCATGTTCCTTGGGCCATCAATGGGGTATACGCATAATGAAGCCAGGGATGCTTTGTGATTTCGTATAAGCTGGAGCCAATCTCATATGGTGGTCTCCGGAAGCCATTAGTTCGATCTATCATGCTTGCCACAGATACTCAAGATGGCGCTGGCCGTCCGATAACCTCAAGTCGGATCGATATGCCTGACTGTGTAACTCCAATCGTCAAATGAAGCAGAACTGCTCAACTCGATTCGATATGCCTGACTGTGTAGTTCCAATCGTCGAATGAAGCAGAATTGCTCAACTCGCATTGATCTCTTCAAATGGATTGTAGACATTGGCGGCCAACATACGGTTAAGCTCGCTCTTGACAAAGGGAACAGTATCGATCTTGATCAAAAGATGAGTCTCGTCAAGCTCTTCCAAGACTATCCCAGGCCGTTGAAGGTCAATTTGTAATATCAACGCTCGGATCGAAGGATCGCACTGCACTAGCGTCCCTTTAGAAGCTGTAAGCATGTAGATTGAAGCGACGCCACTCGGCTTCTCCCGAGTACGCACTGCAAAAAGCACCTTTCGGACAAACATCCACACCGCCATACTCTCTCATATTTATCAAGAAGACGAAGCCAGTGAAACAGGCTTGAAGAGACGCTGTTCATTCGAGAAGCCTACCGATGAAATGGCTTCCAGTCAATCACTGCTGACTGAAGAAGATGATCCGTCGGTGAGTGGGTCCGATACGTCGACGCTCGCTTCGATCTCTCCTCCCACATTGAAGTATTCTCGACTCCAGCTTTCGGTTCCGTCTCTTTTCTCCCTGGACGCTGTTTCGGCCTCCTGGTTCGGAGACTCATACTTTATATTCGCCACTCATTCAGGGACCTTACATATATGCAAGCCTGACCTATCTCCAGTGCGCAATTTCAAAGCGCACCGTGCTCTGGTGCTATCAGTCTATTCTGATGGGGTGTTCTTGGCCTCAGCGTCAATGGATGGGACTGTTGTCATTGGTTCAATCCTTGATGAGACTGATATATTTGCTTCGGACTTCCAGAGACCGGTCCACTCCGTGGTTCTCGAACCAAACTTTGCACGCACGCGAGGATTCTTCTCCGGCGGTATGCGCGGCCAGCTTGTCCATTCTCGTCGCAATTGGCTCGGTAAACGGACCGATACCGTGCTTGACTCTGATAACGGCCCCATCGTTCTGATTCTGCTCGTAGAAGATCTTTTGCTCTGGATGAATGATGCTGGTATCACGGTGGCCCACTTGCCATCAAGACTGGTAGTCGACGTGCTTCCACGCCCACAAGATGCCCTGAGGGCAGATCTATACTGGCCGCGCATTTGCTTCCCCGAAACAGACCGGATCTTGGTCGCGTGGGGGTATCATATATGGCTGATCCGTGTCTCTGTGGCTGCAAAACAAGGCGAGTCGGCCCATAATGCTGCTCAGCGCCGCGTGCTCCCTTCTACAACAAGTATCTCATTCATGTCGGTTGCAGGGTCTGCCGCACAAGCTCCCTCTGTTCTGGTAGACCGTCTACTCCGCATGGATCTGTTGGTTTGCGGGATTGCAAGTTTCACCGGCGACTCATGGCTTGTGCTCACTTATGATGCCAAGTCAAATCGACTGTCAATCGTCAATCCGGATCTCGAAATTATCAACTCTTGTACCGGTAGTGCCGAATGGGTAGAAGAATTGGAGTTGCGAGACCTGGGTCATTTGGGGCCGAACGATTATTCTTTATCAAGCCATTGTCCCCTGACCCCAGGAAGTGTCCCTCAGTACTATATTGTCAGCGCGCGCGATGCCGTGATTGCGCAGCAACTACAGTTGCAGGACCGCATTACGTGGCTCGCGCTGCATGACCGTTACCTCGAGGCGTGGACGCTAGCTGGCCATCTACCTGAGATCACGCCCCAGCATCGCTACAATTTGGCCACTCAACATTTGGACTCTTTGGTAGCGAATGATTGCTGGGAAGATGCGGCTCGCTTCTTGCCTACCGCATTAGAGTTTATGAGTGCCTCGAACGATGATCAAGTCGCTGGCGAATGGGCTCAGTGGGCCACGATCTTCATCAAGGCCCAACACATCCCTGAACTCACCCCGTATCTTCCAAGTGAGCCCCTATTGCCTTCCACAATCTACGACTCCCTCTTGGAATACTGGCTCGTTAATGACAGCTCGCGGGCCTGGCTGTTGGTACGGCAATGGCCACTCCAATCCTACAACCATGCGGCTTTGATCGATAAGTGTAAATTGATGCTCACAAGTCAGAACAGGATTCCAAATAGCAAAGACATGCGTCGGATCCTATTCACTGTTTATGACCAACTTGAGCAATACCAAGAAGCGGCCTCTCAATTAGCGGCTATGGATATGCCGTTCACCGTGTTTTACATGTCATTTCGCCACATTCTCGGCTTGTCGTGCGGTGGTGCTCTACGCTCGGCGGTGTTCAACACCTTGGGGCAATTCAACCCCCCCAGTATCGGCGACGCCTCACAGCAATGGATCTGTGCCGCAAAGGAATTGGTTCAGCTTTTGATCGAATCCTCGGCCGATTTGCTGAGCTCTCTTGCAATAGAAGAATTTGACACCCCATCCACCGCCTTGTTTCTCTACTACTATATCACTACCGCCAAGACGCCAGGAAACGAGCTCCTCAAGTTGCGGTTATTCTGCCAATTCGCCCCACACTGTGTGCTTGAATTTTTGCAAGACGAAAAGAACCTGTATAATGATCAGACGGTTACTGCGATGTGTGCCCAATACAAGGTATTTGCGGGGCTCGTTTACCTCTACGGTCGTCTGGGTGAGCACCACAAAGCACTCGATGTGCTCGTCAATATCGATCCCGACCCTCGTGCGGCCGTTCAATACGCTCGTAGACAAGACAGCAAGGAGTGCTGGACACACTTGCTCGAGTTGCTGCAGAAGAAACAACCATTCATCGAGGTTTTGATCGAAAGCAGCGACGAACAAACTCAGCGGTTTTACGACCCCGTGGCATTGCTTCCCACGGGAAATTACTCCAGTAAGGCGAGCGCAGGTATGAATGGGGCCATCGCACGCTTTCATGCGCAGCACGAGGTGGCGCTTTTGATGCACAAGCTCGTGCTTCGCAGCGTTCGTGCTCGCGCACATTCGGTCAGTCTCAACTATCGCCGCGTGTTATTGAAAGGCTACGAAGTGGACGAAAAGGGACATGTATCAAAATCTTGAGCGAAATACCGAACGGTCCCCAAGTCTACGAGGTTTAGTGATGCCACATGACTCTTGAACAAAAAGACTTGAAAAAACATCGACATGCGCGACCACTTACACCATGATTTCGAATACCTAAATTAGCAAAGACCACTCTCTTTGCATCAATTGCAATTGTAAAGGTCGTATTGTAATGAAATTTACTGTCCTTACTTGGAAATTCAAGTCTTCCCAATCATATCCATCATTCCAAGAAGTTCGTCAAGATCTTCAGTCTCCTTCGTCTTGTCGACGTCATTTTCTTGGGGGGACTTGTCTGCTTTTGGCTCCTCTTCCGCTGCTTCCAACCAATTCACCACCAGATTGACCAAAGGTTTCGAGTTCGGAACAAAGTGTCCTCCAGGATGAGTCAACACTTCGGAGTTGTCTTTGACGACATCACGGAATGAAAGCAATCTGTCTTGTCCAATAACGGTATCGAGCTCGCCATAAATGTGCAAATACCGCGAATCAATCTTTTCGCCCGGCTTGGGATACAAGTAGTCATATTGCTCGTTGCCCGATCCCTCTTCAGTTCTGACCTTAAATCCAGCATATAAGATCCAATTTTTCGGAGGAGGAACACCAAAGAGATCTTGCCATCTGTGAGACAAGAAACCAGCACATCCGGCTCCCTGTGAGAACCCCACCACCGCGGCAATGGGCAATGCACGCTCATCCTCCGTTTCCGGAACCTGTTCGAGATCGGGATCGGGGATTATAAAGCCATCCTCAAGATACGACTTGATGGTTTTAATCGCAGGTTCCAAGTTCATCTTGGGATGCGTGTAGTCATGCAGCCACCATCCGCGGCATTGAGGTGCATTAGGATCGACCTCGGCCGCGATATTCCCATTGTATTTCTCTAAATCGTCGCTCTGAGGCAAGTCAGCAGCAGTGAGAGCGACAGCGCCATTAAGATAGACGGGCAAGTAACCCAATTTGAGTAAACGCTTGCGCAATGCCGAACTTTTAGAATAGAAGTTCAGCAGCGACTGAGTATATCCGTGCAAGAAAAGCACTTTTGCCTTCGCAATGGCGGGTTTCTTGACAGCCATATTGCAATAGATCGCAAATCGATGAACTTGGATGCGTGCGGACAAGCTCGTTCCGTTGAGGGATCTTTATTTACGGGCGTCCCATGTCGCCGGAGCTATATCTCCGAAGTGGAATTCTAAAAAAATAAGTCCTCGATTTGAATAAGCGGTATCTTTCGATGGACAATCGTGAAATGTTTGAACTTTGAGAAGGTCTGGTTTTGGCCCTACTACTTGTAGAATGTAAAATAACTGATGGACAATGCTTGTACATATAATGTATCGAACTAGGCTCGCACGATCAGGCTAACTTTCGTTGATGTCATGACTTATCATGAATCGATCCCCTGAAGTCTTCGCAATTAATACTTGCTTTGAAAAGGGCGCAACAATTAGGAGAAAAGCTGTATTGATAGCCACAGTTCCGTGCAAGTCAATTTTCCACTAAATGGCATGTGATTCAGTCTGATTTTTGGATTCGCGGGATCACGCACCCTATATGTGGTAACGCAACTTTATTTCGCGGAAGTGTGGTGTCACACGCGCACCTCTCTTGACCACAATCGTCTTCTTCTCCGAATCGCACTCTTCTTTTCCAGCCTCAAGTCTTCAATCCTAGTATCTTCTCATTTATTTCCTTGTGATGGTCTTCGATAAGCTTCTCTCGATTTTGACGTTTGGGGTTCTCGATTGATCGTATTTTCCCAGTCAAGTAGTATGGGCGCCGATCAACGGCAGTCATATCCTGCCATCTAAGGTAGGCTTCAATCAAGGAGCCCTCACTTTGGTTCAAATACTTCCCGAGTCCTAGCACGGGTTCGCAAGTCGCCAATGACCGTTGCTGTGAGAAAAATAGACGACTTTGGAGGTTGGAATTGAGCTGTTGTTTCAACTCCTCCAACTGATCAGTGCGCCTTTCGATCTTTCGTTCCACATTCGCGATCCGAGTCTTCAAATAGTGTTGATACCGGAGAGCCCAACTCAAAGTGCGGGGATCGAAAGCTCGCTTCAGTTCAACCTGACACTTTACAGCTTCTGATGAAAGTCTTGAGGCTACGCTGAATGACCGCGAGCTCATTTCGATCACTCGAAACGTCTCCGCCTCACTCAACATTAAGCATCAAGCTCCCCTTACGATGCGTCTGCATGTTGAGTACGGTCGTGTCCAACACAGAGTCCATTTCACGTGATTACGATGTGGATGTTAGTGCTAAAATTTTAGTTGGACTTGGTTTAGGTTCAAGTCGTAAGCCTTGATTCGGGGCTGAGGAATTGATTTGACGATAGATATTGAAGACGGATAATGATTATTTCGTCAGATTGTGTTAATTGTCCCGCTTGTCCCACTCAACTATCCACCTGATCATCCCTCAACGTGCTCAATCCCCAATTTTCACCGGTCCGATCTGATCAATCTTTCTCCAGGAAGCTCTGCTCATAAGTAATATTTGCCACAGATATGGGTTATACTGTAAAACAAAAGATGGAAATATGCCTCAAACGCGATCAAGATCCCTCCATAACCCAGCACAATCTTGCCCTCTGGGCGCAAAAACGTTTCGGAGATGCCAAACCGCCCGCTCAAACTACAATCTCTCGCATATTGATGGCTAAATCTGAGCTTGTCGCTGCTCGAGAGAACGACTTTGGTCTCACGCGTAGGCGAAAGGTCACTAATCCGCTCTTGCGCCGTATTCTCACAGAATGGGTCGCTCAGGCGGCATGGGAATCTATACCAATCACTACTCCGATTATACAACTGACTGCATACACTATTTGGACTCGACTACCGACCGAGGAGCTTGATGGACATGGTGTATTCACAAAGAAATGGAGTACCCATTTTTATCGCAATCTAGAGGTAAATCTTCGTGGAAGACCTGAGGATATCGATGTGAATGCTCGCAAATTGCCTCTCAACAAAGTATGGCGATCTGAGGATAAGGTCGAGTTGAAAGAATACTTGGCCGATATCATAAGTATCGAGCAATACGCTCCACAAGATATATTTGCCCTTGACGAATTTCTGCTTTTTTACACGCTTCCGTTAGATCAGATTTTCGATGTATCCAGTGTCGACAAGGGCTTGCGTCAAGCATCCTCCTCCTCGGAGCTGTCATTAACATTGATGTTGGGCTGCAACGTGACCGGCACCGAAAAGTTGCCTCCGTTAGTGGTGGGCAAATATGAGCAATTCGATGTTAGTGACAGCGACTTGAGCTCTGGCCCGAAAACAGCACTGTTAGCTGCCTCTTTAGCGCCTGCGACCACCAATACCGGGTTTGCCAACAAGATTCATCACTCCCTTGGGATCCTGTACAGGTCAAATACCAATAAATGGATCACATCCAGTATGTTTCATGAGTTCTTGCTAACGTGGGATCACAAACTTGCAAATAGGAGTGGGAACAGGCCCCGCAAAGTTTTGCTTCTACTCGATGATTCAAGCAGTCACCGGGTACTTAACCTAAAATTCGACCACATTCGCCTTTGCTATTTGGAGAACAATTCACGTCATATGAATCCATACAGTAGTAACGTTACCAAGGTCGATTGCTTGCCGATGCACTATGGCATAATTGAGGAATTCAAGGAACTATTCCGTCAACGTCATTACCAACATATGACCGGTAAGCAGCGCGATCGATCTAGCATGGACTTCTCGAAGCGTTTGTCATCGCCCGATCCCAAGCCCGGGCTCACTAGCTTGGGCGATGAGGTCCTCTCGCATCGTGACTATAGGGTTCCGCTAGCGCGCGCACTTTGCTGGATTGAGGACGCATGGAAGAATGTTTCGCAAGAGGCTATTTTCTGCGCCTGGCGCGACTCGCGATTACTTCCCCTTTCAGGTGATTGGCCGCCGGCAAAGAACGATCTTGTGCGCGACGCTAACGCCAATGACATTTTGCGCATCATGCGGCAGAGGTGTTCGATTTTTGACAGATCATCGAACTATAATAAATTGGCGCATTGTATTCTGAACCTCAATGTGGTGATGCCATGGGAAGCTGATCAATTGTTGGCGCTAGTCAATGAGCGCGCCAAGGTCACCTTGAATTATGGGCTGATTGAAGAGATCATTGGTAGCTGTATCCTGGAACCATACCCCATCCACGAGTGTAACACAATCAGATATTCAGTCTCCCCGTCTGATGGTGCCGAGAACGCACGGCCCGTCGCACCGTCGCCAAAAGCACATACCCTCCTTGAAAGATCTACAACCGATTTGTTCCCTGATGACCTGGCAGCATCAGTGAACCTGCCGGACTCCATGTCCTCATTGAATTTCCACTTGCATTGCCGGACACAAGATGAGTCACAGGCTCCCATCACATCTCAACCCCCTTCTGACAATGACAATCCCCCAGCCGCGATGCATTTACGAGATCAAAATCCACCCATCGCTACCGATCGAGCCTTCTCGCAATCAGAGCACCACTCCGGCTCCGTATTTGCTCCTTCGTCATCGTTGTCCTCGCTCCCGGCTCTCAATGACTCGAGTGGACAGATTTATCCCAACCCAAGCACAGTGATGAAAAACGACATTTTACCTAGTTGTGCATCTCCTTCTACTCCAACAGCTGATTCAGCGCTCAATACCGTGCATATGTCACCTTGGAAGGTGGATACATACGGCTCGCTCGTGCATCCTGATTTACTTGGAAGCAGAAACATTGACTTGGCAATTGCACCCCTTTTTGGAAGGCTATCCAAGCGCAAAAGTGAACCCACTCATGATACTAGCAAGCTCGGCGATAAGAGGCGACAGCATTTACAGATCTTCTCAAGGCGTTCAGGTTCCGTTTCGTCTCCCTCTCCGGCCCTAGGACCCACCTCGAATCGTGTGTTTGGCCAGCTGCCTCGCTTGCCAATCCCCTACTTCAGTCCGAGCGCGGCGCCTCTCCCTAGCCAACATTTGCATCAAAGTATCCGACAGGTCTTGGATGCCACCTCGTTGTCTCTCAGTGCAAGTACTATCAAGGAGTTGCAAGATGCCCTTGAGTCTTTGGAGAACGACTTCAGCCCACCATGACTCTCATCAGTACAGAAATGATTTTCTCCGATAAAATCAGATTCCCACTCCTAAAAGCCCTCGAGATACGCCCTAGGGAATAGCGTTCGAAAATTGATAATTATGGCAAATCGCTGATTCCGACCCAGAGTGATGGTTGCAATGAACAATAAAGATCTGTATGAGTTCGAAATTGAAGATCAAATGCGCTATAAGTTGCCCACGTCAGCTTTCTCAGGCCCAGTTGACCGGTGCAAAGGAGCTCTACATTGATGTATTATGGAGATAAAGCGCCCGCCGTTACTACACATTCATATTAAATCTATTTACTCAAAGACCTTGCTGTGTGCGATACAATCGAAGCATCTCTCCAAAACGTTCTTGCCATTCGCGATGTTCATTCGTAGCGTTCAGGAATAAACCTTCGATGCTGAAATGGAGAAGCTTCTCCCCCGCTGAACGTGTATCGCCGTCAACCTTTCCATGTTTGTCTTCATACCACGTAACAAACGCTTCTGCCGAGTCTTTGATTACTTGAGGCGGGCTTCGCTTGATCGAGAGGATACCTGCTTGGAACAACAAATTCGAGGGTGTAAGCTTTTGGTCATAAATATCGGGCTCCACTTTCTCAAACTGCCTGTGATAGGACGTTGCGAGATGGTTGAGATAAAGAATTGATCTCTTGTCTTCGGGGCAATGTTCCAAGTTGATCATAGAGGTTGACGACTGCGCGGGCAACAGCGATGACGCGGAATTCTTATTATACACAAGTGTCACTTTCTCCGTATCTCCAAAGTCAAAGGTCAGCGGGAACGACTGGGCATGGACTAAAAGGGTGGAGAAGGCGTCAATCGCAATGATTGAGGCGCATGCTAAGACGATGTTTGCTGTACGCATTTTTTTTTGATTCTGTGGTGCGGAATGAGTGTTCTTCGGCATAAGTGAGATGGGAGATTACGGCTTTTTATACACCACATTGCGATTACAGCTAGTCCATCAGATCCGGGTCTGTCGAGTCTTCTTTTGCGCGCATCAAAGTCAATTTGAGAGGCTTCGGGCTGAGTTGTGATTTCGCGATTAAAAAATCCCGCTTCGCTCATCTCAGCCTAATTATCCAATCAATTATTGAACAAGAAATGACGTGTCTCGGTCAGTTGCGCTTTGCATTGTTTTTGAGATTACAGGGGCGCCTCATTTTTTTCAATATAGGCTGGCGTAGTTTGCAAATTTTCCATAATGTGTGTCAGTTTCTTCTTGCGTTCCGCAACTTGTCCTGCAAAGTTTATCCTCAACTAAGCACAGGTAACACGGTAATTTGGATCTTGTGAAGCGCTAAAGTATGTTTGTATCACAATAAAGCGCAATCCCCGCAATGGCCTCGTAGGCAACGTCCAATTTTTAATTAAGTATTGCGGGTCGGATGTTTTCTGTGGATGCCATTTACCAGACTAAGGGGGCACGGATGGAGTGACTTCACCTCGATAGGGTTTAAGGTTGTGGAAACGAGGTAGCTCTTGAGTAAGAGAACCATTGGGCCCCCTCCGCAAAGCGAAATGAGAAATTTTGGCAAGAATCGGAAATGGTCCCGAATGATGCTAAATGACGATTTCGAGAAAAAAAAATTGCGCAAATAGCGAAAAGAATTAACGTGATACAGCAGCTGACCTCGGGTGGCTCATTAGTCGAATCTAACACCACAAAGGTATGGCAGGCGCCTAGACGCCGGCGAGTCCTGTTCCCCGTGCGTAACAGCAGTCCCCGTCTTACTCTCCTGGACTTGCGTTGGTGGCTAAATTAGATAGTACATAGCTAGACAAGCCGCGTATACAAGTTACATATTCAAAAGAAAAGAAGGGAAGATAAGCATTCTCCTTGCATGAAGATGACACGCTTTACACACAGATTATTTACCATTCCAACTTGGAGTGGCGTAAACTCTCAAAGTTTGTGGTGCCGAGGAGGAATCAGCTCAATTCTAAGCAGCGGATCAGTATACCAGCCAGATGAAAGAGAAAAATGTAACATGCTATGATAATCTATTTACATGGAGAAGACTTGGGTCACTCTTCAGCAGTTTCCGGCTCGATACCGAGTTCTTTCGCGCGTTGTTCTAGACGCTGTCGTTTCTCTTGACGCTCACGACGAATGCGTGCAACTTCGGCCTTGATCTCGTACGGCTCCTTGGGCACCTGATTCAATGTAGATGGATCCGGCCAGAATCCAGGCAAGTTGAACTTCTCATCAGTATCGAGACCCACGTAGTACATGACAGCGATAGGGCTCAAGAGATAGAAGCCAAACTAAAAAAGTTAGTTGACCAACGTGAATGGAACATTAGAATCAGGTGATAAACGTACCTTGCTTGTTTCCAACTGTGTGCGGGTGATAGAGCCCATA
This sequence comes from [Candida] argentea, assembly GCA_030581555.1. Lineage (NCBI taxonomy): Eukaryota > Fungi > Ascomycota > Pichiomycetes > Serinales > Debaryomycetaceae > [Candida] argentea. Next base: position 17,245 of record JAKTTQ010000298.1, read on the forward strand.
ATTCTCGATATGAATCCCATTTTGAACAAATGTGAAGCACAGGCTGATATGATGGTATGAGAAGAAGTTGTGATGGAGCAGTGGTGAGCAGAGATGAAACTCGCGATGTGAGTGAATCGGTTGCACGGCAGCGGCTTAATTTCTATTTTTCTTGTGAAGGTTCCTGGAAATGCTTGCCACGCTTATCTGACAAGACAAATGTCGTCTGCCTATGCTCCCATAGAGGCAGATATCGATGTTGTCTCCGGAGATATGGCACCGGCACCGCCACTGTATCTGACGCCTACTTCGTCGACGACTCAGGGCAATGCTGCCAGACAACCTGTTGCCGCCTCCGAAATGACGTGGTCCCAGCGTCTTCGTGAATCGTCACATCCAGTGGCTCTCCTCTTTTATATCCTCTTCAGGATTGCCCCCGTGGTCATATATATTCTTGGCAATTTTGTTTTGGGCTTCATTGTTGATAAGAACCGTTTCATTCTTCACTTCATAGTGCTCATTTTGCTTATCACCTCTGACTTTTGGAACCTCAAAAATATCGCCGGACGGCTACTCGTTGGCTTGCGCTGGTGGAACGAGACACTTCCATCGTCAACCAAGCCAGGCGAGTATGAAAACGTATGGGTGTTTGAGTCCGCTGACCCCTCGCGGTATATCAATCCTATCGACTCAAAGGTCTTTTGGATACTACTATATGCGCAGCCAGTAATGTGGCTGTTATTGGCAGTCTTGGCTTTACTCAAGTTCCAATTCTTATACTTGATCGTGGTCGCAATTGCTCTCGCCTTATCTTTAACTAACGGCATGGCCTTCACAAAGTGTGACAAATTCGGTAAGGCCAATTCATTGGCCACTGGCATAATGGGTCGCGCTGCAAATACCGTCTTCAGTCGCTTGAATCCGTTTGCTTGAGATGTAGTCAAGCTGGTACATCGACGTTGTGTGATTCAAACAGAGTTCGATGGTTATCTTTAGAATTCGAATATCGAAAGGGCACCATCGCTCGCACCTGAAGCCCACTTGGTCAGATATAAATATTTCATTCAAACAAACTTCGGAAACAAATACTATAAAATGCGAGTGCCCGTGCACGTAGCCGACTAGGGACCCTGCGCATGGCATTAAGCGCGCTGTAATTAGACCATCGCTGCGGTCTCAGCGGTATCGGCTTGATTCAAAAAATCGACTACAGCCTTGTAAACCTCGTCGAAAATCGGGGTCAGCTCGATGAACAAGGAGTGCCTTCCGTTCTTCACTCGATGAAGACGCTTGTTGCCGTGCAGCTTCAAAGCGTCGACAAACTGCTCACTTCCCTTGATCCAGTTGATATGGTCGTCTTCACCGTGGATAATCAATACGGGGACCAGACTCTTAAATGCCGAAAGATATTGGGGGCGAGCCAACTTCTTGCCGCGCTCAATCATATCGTTCAACTGCGCGGCAGTTCCTATTAACTTACCACTATGCACTCTGATATATTCGATCCAGTCTTCACGGCTGGTTATGTACTCATAGTTCAACTTGGAGTCAATCTTGAGGTTGGGGAGAAGACGGCGAATGATTGGGGCGCCAGCACGAAGGAAGACATTCGGTTGACTATCAGGGTGCAAGATGATGAGTGGTGCCGACACAATAATACCGGAAATCTTGTCTGCATAAGTACCATGAACTCCATAGTTCAACGCAATTCCGCCGCCCATGGAGTGGCCCATCAACCAAATCTTATCGTCGTTAACGGTAGAATCATCAAGGATACGTTTGACCATAAAGTCCAAGTCGGCGAAGACATGGGTTTCGTCTGTACGGCCTTCGTCGTCACCAGGAGAAGTTTCACCCGCTCCACGCTGATCGAAGAAGAAGCACTCATACCCTTCGGAACAGAGGAGATCAAAGAGATGCCCATAAAGAGTTGAGTCCTCAGCAAAACCATGCACGTAAATTATCTTACCTTTGCATGAGACTCCCTCAGGCACTTTCCAAGTCACTGTTTTGAAAGTGGCGCCATTGAAGGGAACACGCTCGACAATCGGTTGAAACCTTGTCTTATAAGGGATCTCTGGCATGGGAATAGGGTATCTACTGGTTTTACGGTGAAGATGGGTCAAGATCCTAGATTCGACACTTTGTCGTCACGTGTAGGCGTTCAGCTCCCGACACCTACGCATCCAAAAAAAAAAAAAAGTAACACACTATTATCACTAAACTATGTTATAACTCTAAGGAGCCTCGACTCCCTCAAGGTATTCTAGGTCTGTCAGCGAGGCGGTTTGCAGATTTTTGAGGACCTTCTACCCATTAATTCCCGCGCCTAGGGACAATCTGTTGTAAATTGTGTGCATCATACCACACCGGCCGATACACATTCCGCGCCATATCCAATGGGATTTTCAAAACCATGCATCTTTTCAAGTGCTTGAGCTCTTTCGGTGATGTTAACGAGCTGCGAATTCGGGGGTGGTATCCATAGTTCAAATGATAAAATAGGAGTCGATCTAGTCCGCGATCTCTCCATTTCTTTACAAACGCTCCTAGCTGCGACCCACCATGCCACTTTTGGAGATGTAAACCACTCTTTTCGGCGTCCACGCATAAGCAAACTTTTTGATCATTCTCCAAAACTTCCTGATACTCTTCAAATGCGTCATCGGATCGCAAGCAATATTTTAAGCTTTTCAGATCCCTGAGACTTTTTAATCTGTCGATGATTTCAAGGGACTTGAGATTCCGTTGCATATCGACCACTTTTGCGTTGAAATCTCTGGCGTGTATGTCCGAGGGGAATACGGCCTCGACACGTAAATATTCAAGGTTGTCATTGATCTGCCAGTTCGATACTGTCAGCATAAGAGACTCGTACAGACAGTACGCACACTCATGGATCAAGTATATGGACAACTTTCTGAGACTGCGGCATCGCAGCGTGAGAGTCTCCGCAAAAGTAAAACCCCTACCAAACCAAGCGTGTTTGAGGCCTCGATGCAACAGCATTTCCAGGATTCGAAGTTCAAGCAGCACAAGAAGATGGAGTCTGATGGAAACACTAATATAGGTGCCGATATCATATGCCTGGGTCCCAATGTGGCCATCCAATACTAGGGACGTGATCTCGAGTCTCTGCTCTAGTTGATATATTTTTTCGAAAAACAATCTCCAGGGCGCTGTCGGTTTGAAGTAAACATCTTGATTGATGAAATCATATATTTCATCGACGTCAACCTTGGTGATGCACACAAACTCGAGGGATTCGAGAGGAAGTAGTATATCCAGACGCGCTAGCATCTCTGCGAATGGAGCCATATTCGGCCGATCGCCCTCGCCGTAAGCAATCAGCAAGTGCTTAATGTTGGAGAAATTCAATTCGGGACAATCTTTGGTGATGCCTATTTTCAAAGTCCGGAGACGATTGAACGGGGCATTTTTAATAAAACCGGCGGGGAATAACGGCGCTATGAAAGCCAAGGGATCAATGGCTTTGAAAAATTCTGGAAATACCATTTTAATAATCGCTTCAACTTCGGCTGGACCAAGCCACACAAAGCTTTCAATGAAACGTGCAGCTCTCGGATTGAAAATGACACCTGTAAATAAACGTCTAATCCGGCTGTATTCCACAATAGTTCCCTTCACTGAATTCGGAATGGTATGGTCATTTCGGACTGGTTCATAGTATCCACCTCCACCATCGACGACTATTTTTTGATAGAGCACTCGACGAGAGCAATAATGAAAGATTTGGCCTACTCGTCCGATTCTCGCCAAATCCTGAGTATGAAGATGCTCACAAAGACGGGACACAAATGTTCTAGAATACCAGCAACTCATCTTGTCGGAAGTGAAAATTTGTTTTCCTCGAAACCTAAGAAAGGTAAAGTCAGCGTCTCAATTTAGCAGCATCTGCTACCTCTATCTCTCTCCGTGTGCTCTCCACAGCATACCCGCTTCCCAGTGTTATCTGCTAGCATAACAATAGAAACCGTAATGCGCCCGCAATATGCTATTTGCCCAATGGCACGTGATGCGACGTAGAGCCTCCGCCCCACCAAAAATATGTTTCAGACCAAACTCAATGGCGCCGGTAGTGTTGTCATTTCGATACATGTCCGAGAATAAAGTAGCTGCTGATGAGTCTGTGGCTGCTCCATTCCATGGCTTATCCTTCTCGGTAGGTGTAGCAGAAAACAAAAATCGCTTATATCGAGATTCAATGGAAGATGTCCACACCTATATCGCTAACTTTGCTGAGCGTGTTGACTGGGGATATTTCGCGGTGTTTGACGGACATGCCGGCAAAAACTCTGCTCGATGGTGTGGCAATAACTTGCACGCTGTCTTGGAACTGCAGATCGGCCAGGATGACCATGATCTGACACCTATGGTCGGTGTTCATGACTTGCAAGAATGTTTACACCAGTCTTTTTTGAAAGCGGACGAAATGATTCAAGCTGAAGGCGTGGGAAATTCAGGTTGCACTGCTGCAGTTGCCGTTATACGGTGGGAATCACTCAGTTCTTCTCCATCATTACCAGTAACTGAGCCAGTCGCGTCTTCTGGATCTGACACTGCCTCTAATTCCCCATTCGACTTCGTCCCTCAAGCTCATCACAGAAGAGTCATATATACTTCTAACGTTGGAGACTCACGCATTGTACTATATCGCGAAGGGAAACCGTATCGCCTATCGTACGACCACAAAGCCAGCGACGCCAATGAGATTGCGCGAATCCGCGCCGCAGGCGGATTGGTGATGAAAAACCGTGTCAATGGAGTGTTGGCAGTCAGCCGCTCGTTGGGTGACACTTACATGAAAGATCTCGTCATAGGTAAGCCTTTCACAACCAGGACGGAGATTTCTGACGCCGATGAGTTTATGATAATTGCATGTGATGGCGTGTGGGACGTCATCAGCGATCTCAAAGCATGCGAGTACGTTCTGGAAATTTTCAAGGACGAAATTGCCACCCCGCAGTTGGCAGCCAAAAAATTGTGTAACTTGGCCATGGAAAATATGACTACCGACAACGTGACGGTAATGGTCGTGAAGTTTGATCCCAAGGTCTTTACTCCACAGCTTCTGGATTGAGCTCGGTGTACATCCCAAATTTGTGACACAGTGCGTCTATTCACGGCATCGCTCGTACATTAGGCATGCAAGTTCCCCCCAGCATGACTAAACAGGAATCTTTTGACCTTATAATGCAGATGGAGTTGCGAATCAGGCAACGATATCAAATCAACTTCAATTGGAGATAGAACTGATGTGGAAGTGATCACAGCTGTGGTACCTCACATTGCTTATAGCAAATGCGGCAGTATTTGAAACCCCACTTGAGTTGTCTGCGAAAAGCCAAATGAGCGGAGGGGCGAGCGTTAATATTACACTGGCATCTTTTTGTCAGGAAATAGATCTACTACAAATTTAAGATCTAGCCAATTAGGGGAGGATGGTCTATGTGACGTGGTGGAGTCGGTGGCTCCGTGCTCGGTAATTGTATGCGATGATGCGAATATTATGTAGATCCTTCGCGAAAGCAATATAATCAATTGGCAACGGGTGCACGCAAACATGCGTAAAGACGCGCACATACACACGCACTTGCACACGCAAGTAGGTCGTATTTTGAGCGGAGTGTTGGGGGGATCTGACACGATACACATGACATCCCGGCTTAATTGTCTGCGCATACAATGCCGGACGGCCCGATCCGTTAACCGGGTGCTGGCCCGTATGTGTAATTAAAGGAAGTGATGTTCATGAACAATAGAAGATGCTAGTCAATGATGACTTGAACTCAGTGATGTGGTATCACATCTTCACTTTATTCGACAAGGTCACCACTAAAAGGAAACACGTTTTCAAAGAGACTGGATCGAATAAAAACCATATAGACTCCAAGCTGAATTGTTCCGTCTATTCCTGCTACCAACTGCTGCTTCAATGATTCTGAGTTCAAAGATCTCAATAGATTAGTGATCTAGCCAGATTCAACCATTTCACGTGATGGCAACTTCGTATTGCAAGCATTTGCCATGGTCCCCAGCCATGACCTCCCCAGACGTTATAAAGAGAGTGATGTCTCGAAGCCGTTGCTTTGCATCAAAGCGATTGTCTCTCAAGCTTCCTCAGCTTCGTCATGTCTCCAAAGGCTCCACAAACCCCCCAATGGCATTCCCTTGTCTCGACAAGCGCGAGCAGAAGAATATCGATTTGAGCAAGTCTTGCTATACGAGTTCAGCCCTGTCTTCATCATTGGAAACAGGACCTGAGCCCCTGTATTCCTTTGTTCAATCCGGCTTCGACGTTTATAAACATAAACAGCCCGTCTTCCTCGATTATGGCGGCCACTTGCTAGAACATGAAATCGCGTATGAATCATGGGGTACCTTGAACAAGGACAAGAGCAATATAGTGCTCGTTCACACGGGTCTTTCGGCATCGTCACACGCAAAGTCCCAGCCAAAGAACACAAAGAGCGGCTGGTGGGAAAACTTTATCGGGGACGGAAAGTATTTGGATACGTCAAAGTACTTCGTAGTGTGCACAAATGTTTTGGGAGGATGTTATGGGTCAACAGGACCCTCCCTGAGAGATCCGATGGATGGGAAACATTACGGCACACGCTTCCCTATTCTTTCAATCTTTGACATGGTTCGTGCTCAGCGACAAATGCTACGCCTGGTCTTCGGCGTCTCAAATATATATGCCCTGGTAGGTGCCAGTATGGGCGGCATGCAGCTGTTGGCGTATGCTTCAGAATTTCCAGATGAGGTGGAGAAAGTTGTCAGTATATCTGGATGTGGCCGGTCACATCCATATTCTATTGCATTGCGGCATACTCAGAGGCAGGTTTTGATGGCTGACCCCAATTGGAACCGAGGCTTTTACTATGATAAGATCCCCCCGCACGTGGGGATGAAGTTGGCCCGTGAGATCGCAACCGTAACATATCGTCTGGGGCCCGAATGGGAATATCGCTTCGGGCGCAATCGCGCAGATGATCTGAAACCACCCGCCTTGTGTCCGGATTTCTTGGTGGAAACATATTTGGACCATGCTGGTGAGAAATTTTGTTTGGAGTATGACGCCAATTCACTATTGTATGTGCTGAAAGCCATGGACTTGTTTGATATGGGACATGCGGCTTTCGTGCGCGCCAAAAAGACGCGCGAGGAACTGGAGAAGCAATACACGTTGAGTAATACATGCGGCGCCAACACAGACTCGCTTCCACAGCAGCCTTATCAAGAAACAAGCGACATACCTATCACCCGAGAGGAAGCATTGGCTGACTTTGAGAAGGGTATGCGACGTATTCACGGAAAGCGCGTCTTGGTAGTTGGGGTTGAGTCCGATGGCTTATTTCCTGTTTGGCAGCAACGAGAGATAGCTGAGACATTGAGCCTGGTCGATGGAAACAACACCAACTATCTCGAATTGGGGAATGATATTAGCAATTACGGCCATGATACTTTCTTATTGAGCTTGAAGGATTTCGGTCCTCACGTCAAGTCATTCTTGGAACTGGCGTGAACAAGTCACATCTATAGATTCTAGACAACATCGTGAGGCATACATGTATATAAAATTTCTCAATCGAGTGCCACAATTTCAAACATGGACCCTCCAGATAGTTCATGCAAGTCTTCCATGTTGGTTATCCAACTCGTACCCGAACAGTCGTGAGATCGAATATACACTTTCGCGACAGCGTTCGACTAAAGCCTTGGCAAGGCCCGATTTTCTTTGTGCGGGAGCATTCTCAGAATGACGCGGCAACATCCCGTCGTGTGCGCTTAGACTCACAAATAATGCGAATGGAAGAAGCCAGACCATCACGCCGAAAAATGATGACACTTCCATGAAAGTAGGTATGGTTGGAGGCACATAATCTCGTTGAGCCATTTGTTGGGCCGTGGGTATGCGAGGCAGGTTGAAGTATTGAAACCACAAGAAATGATTCGAGACCACCAACACGCACAGAAGAAGAAACATAGGCGACGTCAACTCCACGTATGGAAAGCCCAGTAAGTTCAGCATATAAACGGCATAGGATATGAGTGAAAATGCTGTTTGCTTCCAAGGAAAGCCATCAAATAACCAGAGCAAGACATATACAGCCATTATACCTTGGATCATCCGTCGAAGAATTCGCTTTGCAGGCTCAGATCGCTCTTCCACCATTTCCGATATATAGTATAGGCCACATGCGATGGCTAGTACGAGGAAAACAAAGCCTGTCAATGCCCCAACATATGATACGATCTCAAGGATCATCGGTGATTGAGTATACAGCCTGGACGTGTCCGAAGGTGTCGCCGCCTGGAAGTGTTTACGACGGTCACGTGTGTGCTCCCTTTACTACCAATCCTGCGGTACACCACCGACGTCAAAGCCATTTACGCCCTTATATCCAGAGGGAAAACCTCACTAGTTTTGCAGAATGTGTGGATATTATACTTACCTAAGTTTCCGAGAGTCCTACGCTGATTATGAGTAAATTTCGAGAGGTGGAAGTCTGTCAGTGTTGTAGAACCAATTGCCGGACTCCAACTCTCTCAGGAGCCATTCGGCGGGGAAGTCCACTAGGTGTCCCTGTGTCTCATTCAAGAGCTTTTCCGCCGTTTCCCGTTGGTAAATAAGCTCTCCGCGATGCGCCTTCTTCCTGAGTGCGGCAGTGCTGGCTCGTTTTCTTCGTATAATGGGCTCTCCAGAACTTTCACCGGAATTCTGAGAGGTATGATTGTTCGCGCGATCATCTTCTTTCAATAACGTGCCAAGGCCCGATGATGCAATGGTGTCTACGGTATCAGCTCTGTCACGACTCATTTCGGTCAAATCGGCTGCCAGCTGAGGTGAGAGCTCGCCTTTGTGGCGTGAGGCGCGGAATGACTTTTTGAACGAGCGCGACGACGGTCTGGCCTCGGCGTTTGGCCGAGGCGGCACATCCCCCAAAATGCCGCCCCCTTCGTCAAATTGCCTAGCGTTAATCGTTGGGGTCATGCCCAGTTTCTCTTTGCGCTTGGAAAACTCCTCTTCGTCTTCAGACTCCAGCTCGCTATCGTCATTGTAGTTCACAGTATAGGATCCATGGTTATTGCGTTTCGCCCTCGCTTCCTTCTGCTGGGTAGCTAAGAAAGCCTTTTGCAATTTCGAATACAGCTTATAATCCTTCCATGAAGAAACCTTGTCATCGGGCTGGCAATGGAAGACCATGCGGAATATTTTGGTATTTCTGGCCGAGTTTTCCTGCCAGATGTCCTTGAAGAATTCGTCGCACACCGGATCCAGAAATCCATATGGATCAACATACTTGCGATTCTTATACTCAGGCTTTGAAGAGAGGCCTTTAATCGTGTCGCGAAGCTCCGAATCGTTCAACGTTACAACAGGTATCTCCTCATTTAAAATCGCCGGCGCTTGGTCGCTGTCTGCCTCCGCTGTATCGCCCCTCTCACCTTCTTGTGCATCTGATGCGAGCTGGGTGGTAGTCATGTTTGTATTTCCGTTTCTGGCAGTAGTCGAATTTGCACTCTCTGCTTCCTGTGCCTGAACAGTCTCACCACCAGAAGGTGTATTGTTTCTCGCACATTCGATATCGCCTTGTCTTTTCTCTTTGGCGGCAACTCTTTGCAAGTAGGAAAGTGTTTTCAACAAGCGCCATCGCTCCTTGTTCCGCTCTTGGACTTCGTTCTCGCTTTCGGCATCCATCAACCCGCTGACCAGCGCATCATCTTCCTCTAAAAAGTTGACAACATTCTCAACGTCAGGCAAAAATATGTCGTGAGGGTTCTCGTCCATTGCCTTGTGCGCCAAGTTTCTGACAAATTTGCTACAAGTCATGCGAGTTTTTCTCGCAAGTTTTGTCTTGAACTTGTCAATACCCTCGCCCTCCACGTCCTTGAAATGCTCCTCATTATGCTGCACTCTAGGATCGAACGAATGCTTTTTCCGATCTCGAATACCTTTGTTGGCTTCGAAAGCCCCAGTGCGATTGTTGAAGGTTGTTGGAAGAGGCATAACCCCATTTATATCAGCTTTGGTCTCTTCCCATTTATTGGTTTCCTCATTGCTTTCCATCTCGAACGGCTCAGCAACGTCATGACGATCTTTCTGTCTCTGATGATCCTTCCAACGGCGCGTGCCGCTCGGTTCATTCAAGATATCTCGGGAGGCAAGCTCAACCATCGCCGACAAAACTGCATGCTTGCGGTGCTCAAAATCGTTGGTGGCGGCAGCAAGTCCCTCGCTTGTGTCTGCAAAATCCTCAAATCGTTTGAATCTTCTCTCGACTATATCAAGAATATCGATATCGATTCCCAAATGTTCTCTCATCAACCTCATTCTAAGAGAGTGAGCAAATTTGGCAGCAACGTACGGTTTGCCGTTCATTGTCGTTTGAACAGTAGCGCTATCCCGCACAATCGCCGCGACTTCCGAATCACGACTCCCTCTCATTGACCTCTCATTTATATTCGCACTTCCAATTAAGGCAATTTTATCGTCAACGATAATTGTCTTGGCATGGACGTAGAGTTGTTCTGTTACCAATAATCGGTCGGGTCCAATCCTACCCCATTTGCGCAATGAAAAGAATCGGATGTATTGACTAGGGTCGATCCCGTATTTTCTCAATTTCGCAAAAATGCTGCTTGTACCTTTCGAAATGGACATATACTGGCATTGCATGATCACTCTCACCGAAGATCCATCAGACTCATCAACCTCGGACTGAAAGCCAGGCATCAAGGGAATAACTATAATTGCCTTCCAGGGCTTGTTTTCATTGTATGCGCGGATAATTCTTTCCACCAAAGCATCGCCCACCCTATTTTTGATCTCGGTGCCTTCGATGAAACATGAAGTGACGAAAAATTGATTTTCAATGTACACGAAATGATCAGAAGTCTCAATTATCTTCAAGTAAGCATTTTGAATGCTGTGCTCGGTCTCTTTCAAGCCAAGCGACCAGCTCCCAGACGATCGGAGAAGTTGGACCTCGCAAGTCCCTTTGTATCCTAAAGCATTGGCTTCCTCGTCCGACATGTCAGGAGGCGGAACTAACAAAGGAGTCAATCTGCTGGGCCGCTTCTGTCTTATCAAATAATTCCATCGTTGAACGAAATGTCTAGCCAAGTCTCGTGCCACTTTACCGGTTGTCATCATATGAACATCGTGCCATGGCATACGCGGAGTCTGATCACGATCATACAATGATTCATAAGGTTTGTCAAGGGCCGAGAAATCCTTCACGCGTGGGTTTGAATAGTCTTTTCCGGGGAACGTTTGAAACCGCTCAAATTTTTCAGCGGTTGGACGCGAATCGTCATCCAACGTGGAGAAAGTCACTCCCGAATCATCGGTCAAAACATGTTCTGAAGTGTCCCATCTCCCGTAGCATAAATCAATTCCTCCGACGAAAGCGATAGACTGATCAACAATACACAATTTTTCGTGATGAGCCCAAAAGTACGTATTTTGTAAAAGTTGATTGGGCGACCGAATAACGTGGATATTCTCGTCATGTAAGGATAAGAGCAGATGCTTCGTGTACAACGAGTCGATGGGCGTGAAATTCCCGACATTTCGGTAAACAATGACGTACACCTTCACCCCCTGTTGCGCTTTGCGCTGCAACAAACGATCGATTCTCCATTGTTGGTTTCCGCTCGCAGGCCTTCGCAAGTACAACTGAGGTGAGAGCCACCAATCATGAATGAAAATCACATCTTTAGCCATTTCTAAGGCTGCCGAAACCGCCCACATGTGATCTCTGCCGTCGACAAACCATTGAGCGAAGCAATTGTCGCGTACAGGCGCAAATGAGTTGAACCTATTCGGAAGGGACCATTGTGTGGAGTTTTTCATTTCTTGCAATGAGTTGTACCAGGCTTGTTGTTCACCACGCGATTTGGGGATGAGTACCAATTTGCGCTCTGCATTTTTCAAGGTGATTTTGAGATGCAGAAAGGGGCTTGCTTTCAGCCCATCCGCATGTGAACTGTTTGCTGCCAACTTCTGTTGCATCATGGATGAATCGTCGTATTCCGATTCTTCGTCGTCGTTATCATGCTCTGACTGAGTTGTTATGGAGAAGTTCGTATCCACCAAAAATACATCCAATGGTGAGGTGGAATTTATGTTTTTCACATACATCACGTACGTGTTTCTCACCAAAAACCACTTCGCTGAGCGACGATCAATCATCCCTTTCACATCACTTGCATTCAAGTGACCAACTCTCCAACCTTGCGATGAAGTGCTACCGCCAATGTGAACGAGGCCCTGTTTTCCGATGTAACCCGTTTCATAACTTAGCAAGGAAGAGATGGGAGATAGCTCAAAAAATTGAAAAATTCGATTCAGCTGGGCTCGCAAAGCAACATGAGAAATGAGGTCTGCAAAGTATTGGTAAAGGTCGTCAACGAATTCGGCATTTTTCTGCTGCTTGATTCTCTCATGCTCAGCTTCGTCTGCAGATGAGAGACTTCGCCTCGGTTTGATGATATCACGAAATGTGTGCCCACTTGTTATAGAATGAACATCGCGATCGTTTTCGCTCAATAACGCCGCATCGCTTGCATTGGCTTCGGTTGCCCCGGCCGAGAGGGCCTGTCCATTCAGAATCGACTTTTGTCTCCGATGTCTTTGTCGATTTCCTCTGAGATCACCTGAAACGACATTACGCCAATTGGGAGACGGGAATTTGGGAAAAGATTTGCCCTTCACTCCGTCCACGTAAGAGTCAATTTTGATTCGCAGATGCATATAAAGCAAATCCTTGAGGCTCTTCTTAACCAGCCATTTCATTTTCTGGGGACCGACACCATAAACCAAGTCGAACCGGAATTTCCGATTTTTCGTGTAAATCGAAGGCGAGATGTCCGTGATTTTGTAGCCGACCAAGGACAAAAGAAGCGGGACTCGCGATATCCCAGCTTCATCTTCTAAAAGGCATGACGCGAGCAAGCTCACGCCAACAGATCCCAAGCAAAGCTGACCAATCAATCTCGACGCGATGTTTCCACCCTTGACAGCCTCCGCCTTGTCTTCGTCATGCCTAGCTCTCAGTTTCTTTGGTCTGGTAACCCTTTTCTTTATGCTTTTGACAAAGTCCTGCGTCTTGAACTTTGTATTGGACTTTGGTTGAGTGGACGCTTCTTCACTTTTCGGGAAATGGTCTGACAACGCCTCATGATGTCTTTGGTCATTTGACGGAAAGCCGCTGACTGCATTTTCATCAGCAATAGACTCGTCGCTGGGGGTACGAAGGCGTCTATCAGCCTCTTCCTCGTCAGAGTTGCGATAACGGCTTTCCTG
>JAKTTQ010000299.1:0-29725 GCA_030581555.1 [Candida] argentea
AATCGATCGGACTCGGGGCCAAGCGAATCGTACCATGGCACGATAAATCTCGCAATGACTGTGGCCACAAGCAAGTTGAGTTCGGTGTTGACGTTGGGGTCCCCGACAAGATCGGGCCATTGTTTGCATTTACTGGCCGTGACTAATCGACGCATCATCATATGGCTTTTGGAGTCGTTCAGCAGTGACAGCAGTGATGGCAGCAGCGAAAAGCATTTACCCTTGATCTCATCTCGTTGTTTGAGGAGCGCCCTTATCCGATTATGATTGTTCCGTGGTTTGATTGAAGCGGACATTTCAGACCGAATTGATCAGTGGAGCAGGCGATTGTAGTGGGTGTTTTCGTGATCATGTAAAGAGCCTTTCGATACTACAAGAATGGTCCTCTGCCGATCGTCTTGTATAGCAACTGGCGCGTGTTATCGAATACAATCCGCCTACCCTCTATTTGCTATTAAGACCACCCTCTCTCACCATACGATTTTGCCTGAATCTGATTTTTCCTCCACACGGTGACTCGGAATCGCCCTACTCGCCTGCCCAATTACCTTTATAGTCGCCCATGCTCTCCTTGCGCAGCCACATCACTAAGGCCAGGCCCTTCAAAAGCCCTGGCCGCTATACATGTACTGTTGGCGGGACTAGCAAATTCCACCCCATTTCAAACGATTGTCAGCGGCTTCAACACGTCCATTTCCCGGGTATCACACCCTTTGAGCATGGCCAACAGATCCAGAGTCTCTTGGTGAATGCCGCTACCGACTTTAAACGCATCACGTCCAAGGCCAATCGTCAGCGCAAACTTGCAATGGCACAGGGCCTGGCACTCAATCCCTATGAGGAACAAGTCCTTGGACAAATCGATAAAATGCGGCCTCCACCGTCAGTACTTAGTTTTGAATTCGAAAATGTATATACCGGTGGACGCAAGATGAAAGGTGATTGTGAGTTGCCCGGCAAGATCGCAGGCTATGAGCTGGTGGGAAGCAAGTACCATCAGTTGGAAAGGGGCGGCCAGGTCACATGGCACGGCCCCGGGCAATTGACGGCGTATGTTGTGCTTGATCTTGCGCAATTCCACAAATTGCTGGTGAGATGCTTTGTGGATGCGGTGTTGATTGAGCTGGCCCATAATCTCTTGCGCAAATTCCATCCGTCCATAGGGATCGTGGAGCGTGGTCAAGATCATCCTCCGGGGGTATGGGTAGCTGGAAAAGATGGACAAATCCTCAAGATCGGGCTGGTGGGGTGTAGTATTTCGCATGGAATCACGGCGTATGGAATAGCGCTTAATGTGCGGCCAGACTTACAATACCTCAACACGTTTGAGATGTGCGGTAGTAAAGATTCTCGCGCCACTTCCTTCTATGAAATGGATGGGTCTACGGCGCTGGTGGAGGAAACCGGCGTGCAATATGCACAGGAAATAGCACATTGTTTGGGCATTGACGACGTTGATTTCGCTCTTGGTGCAAGCCCCGAGCAGATGCAATAAAATGGAATTGATTGTTATGGCGGCAACAGGCATATCCTGAAAAAGGGGGTTTGTGAGGATGTGAAGCGTCTCTAGTAGCACAAAAAGACGGCCCGTAAAAGGGATTGATTGATAGTGAGGATGTGAAGCGCCTCTAGTAGCATAAAATGATGACCCGTACAAGGAATTGGTTGATAATTTCAGTTGGGGAGAAGCCTGTCAGCGTAATCGAACCAAAGGATATTCATCCGCACATCAACTACGAAATATGATGAAAGTGGAGGGTATTCGCTGTAGAGCCTTCACCGATTGAGATATACAATGCTATAATATTGGCTGTGGTCAAGAGTGAATTATATCAAACCCCACGGCATTAAACTTGATTAGGCTTATTCCCCATGAAATCTGATATATTTCTGCCAACGATTTAAGACAATAGATATTAGTAGACTAACCCTCAGGCACATTTGATGGAACTTTTTGTGGTAGAGGCACCAGCACTGGCCATACTTTAATCACACACCCATCCCGTTTCAGGAAAGATTTAAATGACTCTTCTGTTGGATAAACCAACATCTTCTTCGAAACCATCAAAATAGAAACCTGGCCATTTGAGCGCCATCAAGAGCAACGCATATCGGCAGAAGGAATCAGTAAAGTATAGAATGATCAACGGTGTGACTAGGGGTGGCCGAAAGGTGGCGATCGCTGCCGATTGCTTCCGATCTCTGCCGATCCATACCGAAATGACTTGAGAGACCACCCACACCTTCTGGGAAACTCGTGGTGAGTTCAGTAGACTTGGATATAAACACCGCCGCCACCGGCTCGTCTACGCTTTCGATAGAATACAAAACAAACATTAAAAAACACTAAATGTCTAGAGTTAGGGGATTAGAGGGCCAAGCCAAGAGCAGCGACCGTGCTCAAAAGCAAGGCGATTAATCCTTGGCTAGACTTTGAGGCATCACTCTTTTTGGACGTGGTGGATTTGGAAGATGCAGAGCCCAGGTTGGTGCTGGAAGCCAGGCCAGAGGGCTTGGCGGTGCCGGTAGAACTGGAGGAGGCAGTGCCTGCGCCCGAGCAAATGTACGAGTTACCCTTGATGTCACCGTTCTTGTTCAACTTGTTGAACTCGTCACAAGATAAGTCACCGTCAGTGGAGATGAAGGAGAAGCCACCTGCGACGTTCTGCAAGGACTCGAACGTACCATTGTCAAAAGTACCGTTGATGAGAACGGCACCGCCAACGGTCTTGAGAGATGCAAAGGAGCCCTGGAACGATTTCAACTCTGGGTTTTCAGAGATTTGCAAGGCTCCACCAAGAGATTGCAATGAGGAAAAGTTGAGAGAGTTCAAGTTTTCGTTGGAGTAGATGGTCAAGGAGTTGTTGATGGTCTTGATCTGCGACAAGTCGATGCTCTTCATGTAAGATTGGGAAATGGCAATGGAACCATTGATGGAAGTCAAGTTACCGACGGTAAAGTTTGAGATTTTACCCAAAGTCAAGTCCTTGACGGCAGTCAACTTGTTCATGGTGACAACGGCGTCCTTGCCGTTATCGGTGATGACCAATTGCTCGGTGACCTTTTGCAAGCCCGAGTTGATGGTGGCAATCGCACCATTGTTGTTGACGTTAAAGACTTTAAGGGAAAAGACATTGATACCGTCCAAAGAGTTCAAGCCGGTATCGGAAATGACAATCAGCTGGGCAGTGGTGATTCCGGAAGTCAAGCCAACGTTGGTCAACGCAGGCAATGCCGTGAAGGAAAGGGAGTTGACGGTAGCCAATTGGGCCAAGTTGAGGGTTTCCAAGAGGTGGTTAAAAGTGAGTTCAAAGTTTCCCGAAACGAGCTGGAGGTTGGGTGCACTAAACGAAACAACATCAGTTCCGTTCATGGTGAGGTCACCATAGAATTCCTTGACGTTGGAAAGGTCAACGTTGGGGTAACCGGAGCCGGCGATCTTGACTTTACCCACGGGGGTGGCGCAAGCATTGACGGAGGCGATACCTCCGGCGTCAGTAGCGGTAAAGTCATCGAACGAACAAGCGCTGGCCACAGAAGTGGGAGTGGCGACTGTGAGAGTAGAGTCTGGGAATGGGTTAGCAAAAAGATGGAGGTGAGAAAGAAGAAAAAAAACATACTATTGGCACCGAGTGCAACGCCAGCAAGGGCTAAAAGAGTATAGAGCTTTGTCATTATTAACGGTTGAAAGAGTGTATTAGCGACTGGCGGGGAGACAGAGAGACAGATCCGATGATACCAACACTAAACTAGAAGAGAGTGAATCTGGGATGTTTCTTGTGTGAAAGAAAAAGGTGGAAATTGGTGGAAGAAGAAAAGCACGAAATTTTTCACCGAGATCGAGAATGTGGTCCTCGCACGTGAGCCGCGTGTGGGCACTGACACACAAATATTTTAGTGAGGTGATAGGGAGAATATAGCTCCTAGGACCCGATTTTCCCGCATTTTCTCGGTAATTTTCTCATTAAACCTGGCGGTGGTGCTAGTAATAAATTTTCTTTTTCAGTGGAGGCGTCGGTGTATTTTTATTTCGTCTATTTCTAGTATGTATCCGCAAATGGTAATTGATCGGTGTTGATGATTGCTATGATTGGGGGAGGGGGTAGGGGTGATATAGGTGATGTGATTGGTTGGGATGTGATTGTGAGGGTTGTGATTGTGAGGGATACCATGTGTCCCCCTATTCATAAAGTATAATCTATAAAGTGGATTTCACCGTGGTAACGACAAGATTGGGTGTTGCGATGCGTGTTCAATGTTTAAAGGGTTGCTCTTATCATCTTGTTTGTTTATTCATCATCCGATTTTGTGCGCGTCTTTGCGCTTTCTGACACCCGGATTTTTACTCGCGGGATATATTTATCCGTGGATGGCGATGTTTTCATTCCATCTGACGCGACTGATAAGGGCAAGTGTGGGCGTGGCTTGAATAACCTTATTGATGTCGAGGCCACTTTTGGGGTTTTCTGGGGGAGTATGGTAATGTTCAATGACGCGTTAGTATTTTGACTAAAGTTTAATTCTACCTGAAAACGGTCTTATGGCTGGTGTTCCTTGGTTTCTCTCTGATTATCGAGGAATGTCGGTATTGCGATGTTTTGATACCGATAATCCTCGGTAATGGGGGTATATTTTAGTGAGGAATCAGAACTATTTTTTCCCACACGCATTCTTTCGAATTTCAAGCGAAAAATCTGATTTCGGATTTATCCTTTTGAGATTAACATTTGGATTGTTTATTCCTCGAGAAATTCGGTAGCGATCACCATGAGTTTAAGGTCTCGATTGATTGCGTAAGCTCTCTGGTATCATCTGAAGTTGTTCTTTCCCACATGCGAGTGAAAGTTCTCAAGATAGAACCCCATTTGTGGTGGTTCTTTTGCCTTACTTGATTTCCAATTTCTCACTTTATTTCAATCGATGATGTTTCAAAGGCGTCATGGGTATATTGATATGACTGTTCTCTTTCTGGAAACACCAGAAATCACTGTCCAAAGTGTCCTGATGTCACTTCTAAATCGACTTTTTTTCAAACTCGTTCAAATCCATGGGCACCAGCCTTGAAAATGGCATGGATTTTTCCGTTTCGCGACTTTTGAATCGTCCTTCAGATTTTTCCGTAAATAGTGAGGGGGCAGTTCATTTTCCACCGAGGAATCCTCGCTACGTTTGACCCCATCAGCAAGAATCCTCGCTAAAATTTATACCCCATATACCCTAAAAGCCGTGAATTGCCAAAACTCCAGCTACATGACTTGCTAGAACTCTCGCGACATCACTTGACTGTCGTTTACAACATTACCATCATTGCCTTTTCCTTTACGACTATCCTTGCAATTGTTCTTGTCAATGATTGAATCTCTATCAGAAGATCACTGATCATTGACTTGCAAGATCCTGGAACAGTTGCTTCGAATTGAATCACAAGGTCCATGCGAAAAATCTATATCAATTGAGCATCGAGTCGTTAACAAAGATATTATCAAGTTGAAAGGGATTTTCCATCCAAGTAATGACCATTCATGAGGTCCAGAAACCAGAATTGATATCATATAGTGTTCCCTCTTAGTTTGTAACATTGATACCAAGTGGAAAGAGCCACAGTCCTGTAAATGATACATTGCTACTGAGATCAGGCCTGTTGCCTTACACATTTTGTTTGTCCATAGTGTGAATGAAGACCAGACCTAAACCTGTTTGATGTTTCCAGAGAAATTGAATCGGACAGTGATCTTTAGACGCATTTCTGATACCTTCTTTCCCCCAGCATACTCTTTGACCTAATCATAATCTAATCCTACACTCATATAACAGTTTTTCACCGATCAAGTACAAGAAACATTGAATTTATCACTCTAAAATACTCAATTTGAAACATGGAGTGGTGCGTTTCACTTTACCCATTCTACCCCACTGCTTCTATCGCAACTGCAACTTTTTCACCTCCTCCTCCAATACCTTAACCTTGGCCTGCATGTCCTCCAAGTCCAGGTTCAAGCGGTTCCGTTCATTGACGATATTGCTTTCCCATTGCCGAAAGCGTTGTTCCTCGGCCTTTACTTGTTCCGTAAAGAAGCGCTTGAGGGCATCTTCCTCCTCCTTGAACTTTGGATTGTGGCTGCGGCGCGTCTTTTTCGGCGCCTGGTCGCGGTCTTCCTCGTCCAATTGCGCCGCACGGTACGCCTCAAAGTGCGTTTCCTGCAGCAGCAAGATCAAGTCCAACATATTGGTGCGCAACAAGAGGGACCGCAACTTGCGGAAATCGCAGTGGTCCTCGTTTTCCACTTCAACAATGCCCCATGGATATCGCCTCGCCCGCACGCACTCCTTCGTGCCATCGGCCAACTCAACCTCGATCTCGTCCTCGCTGCCAATCACGGCAAAGGGCATGACCTCGATCAATTGCTTGGCGTGCTCGGCACTGGCGGGATCGTCCATATCCAACGGCGGGATATAAATGTTGATATCTTGGGCTTCGATAACGTCGCGGACACGGGTCTTGAACGCAAAGAGCTCGCTCGGCAGCAACGAGTCGGCCTTGGCGATCACGGGAATGAGGTTGACGCGCGTCAGGAGGCGCTTCATGGTCTCGATATCAAGCGGTTTGAGCGAATGGCCCGTGGGCCGGATAAAGTAGAGACACGCATGCACGCGCAAGTCTGCTTTCTGGGTGCGGCTCGGTTGTCTTTCCTGTTTCAAATAGGCATCATGCTGGTCATCGAGAAAGTCAACAATGGGCTGCCACAGCTCAAAGTTATTGACATTGTTGCCGAAACCAGGACAATCAATCACATTGAGACGCATCTTAAAGTTCTTTTCCTCAATGTTGGCACGCACAATGCCAATCTCGACCGTCTGTTGGGCATGAGTGAACTTGTGGTGGCGGTCCTCGGGGTTGAGGTGAGGCTTGATATTCGACAGAAAGAGGGTGTTGACAAAAGTGGTCTTGCCGAGCCCACTCTCGCCACAGACCATCAATGTAAAGGTGGCACCTGCTTTGGCGGCGAGCTTGTATCTATAGAGTTAGTACCTATTTCTGTAAAGTCCAGTGGAGAAAAAGTGCACACGTACACTTGATTAGGCAAGCTTGTGATTCCAACGGGTTCAGGCATGTCCGCGTACCAATGATGGGAATGAAATGTTTTGGAGATCAAAAGGCGTTCGTTTTCGCTCGAATTTCATATTGAGAGGTGGGTGGCCGATTGTATTGCGGAAAGGATGTTTTGTGTGGAGTGGCAGGTCGTGGTGGGTGCTTGAGTGGGTGTCAGTAGTGTGAGGTGGGTGATGATAGAGAATGGTGGTGGTTGGTGGTGGTTCGTGGTAGAGCCTGACGGTAAATCATTTGAAAGATTGACGGCGAATAATTCTAAATACTTACAGGGAGCAGAATGAAACTCCACTTCAACCACCATTTACAATGATACTTTCAATAAACAAGCACAAGGTTCATACACAAAACTAAAAGCAATTTATACCCACTTTTCCACACACGCAAACACCCTGATCTTTGAAAGGCAGTGTATGAACCCCATTTAACAAAAAAAAGTAGCTACTCTTTTTCAAAACCCGCCCGTAACAATGGGCAGGGTTCCTTACTCGTCGGAGGGCTTGGAGGACTCTGCGGCATGGGCGGCGTCGTTCGACGCCTCCTGCAGCGGAGCAGCGGCCGAGGGTTCCTCCGGTTGCGGGGCTTCCGACAAGTCGGTCCACAACGTCAAGTTGTCACGCAACAACTGCATGATCAAGGTAGAGTCCTTGTACAGGTCTTCCGACAAGGTTTCCAAGTCGGCGACGGCATCGTCAAAGGCCTGCTTTGCCAAGTGGCATGCGCGGTCGGGCGAGTTGAGGATCTCATAGTAGAACACGGAAAAGTTGAGGGCCAAGCCTAAACGGATGGGGTGGGTAGGGGGCAACTCCGTGACGGCAACGTCGCTGGCAGCTTTATAGGCTTCCAAAGAGAGCTCGGCGGCTTCCTTGCGCTTTTCCAGAATAGCAAACTCGGCAAGGTAACGGTGGTAATCCCCCTTCATCTTGTAGTAAAAGACCTTTGACTCGCCGGTTTGGGCGGATGAGATCAAGTGGTTCGACAAGACGTCCAAAATGTCCTCGCAGATTTTCGACAACTCCGCCTCAATCTTGGTGCGGTAATCACGGATAAGCAGGACCTGTGAGTCGTTACCCTTTGCTTCTTCCTTTTGCTCGATGGACGAGACGATTCTCCATGAGGCGCGGCGCGCACCAATCACGTTCTTGTAAGCTACAGACAAGAGATTGCGTTCCTCGACCAGGAGTTCTTGTTGGGAAGACGCGACGGCCTTCATGTTTTCAACCATTTCTTCATAGCGCTCGGCCTGTTCGGCCAATTTGGCAAGGTAAACGGAGTCTTCGCGGGAGGCGTTCATCTATAGGAAGGTGTTAGTAACAAGTCTGCAAGAAAGGTAGCGAGCCAGCGAGAAAACAAGAGAGCGGGGGGGCGGGGCGATCCTTGGAAAACAGCCCCATCCAACGACGACCATCATCGGGAAAACGCTCGCATATATCCTTCCCTATCTCTCCCCAACATGGCTCTCGCTCCATCGCTCGTTCCTCGGGACACTTTTACATACTGTGTGTTGGCAAAGTGTTCAAGTGGTTGGTGGTTTGCCGGTGGACGTTGGCCGCTTTTTTTTTCTCTCCGCTCGGCGCCTCCAAAAGTACGCACGGAATTGAACGACGCACGTCCTTTTTGGTGCTTAGGTAATGGATCATTTTGGTGCTGCTAGTGCTAGTGCTGCTACTACTATTATAACCGTGTAACCTTTAATCCGAACCGTTTATCCTGCATCAATTGAGCAATGTGCTGGCATGAGCCTTGGATATCGCCCTGTAGTTGCATTGTAGAGTGAACGTAGCTTGGCTTTTTGCTGGCGACGCAGATGATTTCCGGCAGCTCCAAACAGAGCATCACCGTCGCTTGTTCGCGAACACAGGGAATGGCCGTGCCCACCTTGCATAATGACCGGAGCTTCAACAGCGACACGCCCATCTGCGGGAGTGGGACCTCCATTCCTGGCAAGACCGGTTTGTCCATGTCCATACCGTGGCGACCGGTGGCATTACTGGCAAGCAAGATTTCGCGGAGTGGCACGAATTTGGTCATTTGGATGGGCCGCGCCCGCACCATGTGGCGGTTATTCAATTCAGAGAGGCCCAACCGGTTCTGGCGCACTTGTTTGCGGACCTCTTCCACCTGGTCCGGCAATGGCCGTTCCATGTCGTCGCTGTGGACGGGGAACCCCGCCACCGCGTGCTGCAATTTGAAGGGGAACACGCCGAACTTGGCATCGACTTGTTTGAGCAACTTGCGCGCGCCCAGCAATTTGAGGGCATGGCTGACCAAGTAATCGCGCACGAAAATCAGCGCCTTGGCATTCATTTCCGTCTTGTGGTTTTTTCCCAGGTATCCATCGATTTCCTCAAGAGTCACTACACCAAGAGTCTCGGTCTCGGCCATTCCGCAGAAACGCATATCGACCTGGTATACCTCGCCGGCCTCAACGATGAATTGATCGGTGGGCATGGCATGGGCAGTGTCTGATCTCTTTGCCGGAACATGTTTGACGAGATCCTGCGTCTGTCCCAATGCCAAGAGTGCTTGTTCCTGGTGCAGTTCATCCCAGACCACACCCTTAAAGTCGCGTTCAGCCACGATTCCCTCGGCTTGTCCAGCAAGGAAACGACGCACGCGGCGGACTTTGGAGCCGGGTGCAACCACACAGTTGAACGATGCGGCTATGGCATCGACTGCTTGACGGATGTGCGAGCCGCCAATAGGGCCCTGGCCAAGAGCGGCAGGCATCTTTTCCGGCAGCAACGCCAAGCCCAAGAGGCCGATGACGGTTTCGGTTGCCAAGTGCGCGGCACAAATGGCATCGGCCTTGCTTCCAAGGAGGGGGCCTGTGGGCACAGCATTTGACCCTCCTTCGCCAGGTGGGAAAATCACTAGGGTATGCGCGAGATTGGCAGTGTATCCATCGATATGAACACCCATCGATACTGTCACGACATCACCGGCATTGAAAGTGTACAGGGCGAGGTCATCGATTTCCGGAGAGAACCCCAGGGCCAATTCATTAACGTCGACGCTCGTGGGGAATGCAATGCCCTTTTCACGGACCTTGTGCGTATACACTTTAGCCAACTCCGAGGCGAGGAACGAATCGCATAAAAGACACATTTCTTGCGCCAGAATCGGCGTGTGTGAGAAATGGTACCGTTGATTAATGAGATCCGTCGCATATTGTAACCCGGCCAGAACGATGCGACCGGCTTGTCTATACTTGTCAAGGACCAGAGAATCAAGCACATTACGTGTTTTCAAAAGTATATCAGCATCTTCCTGTTGGACTGCAAGCTGCATCTTGATAGTGTGGGCTAATGGTGCAGAGAATGAGAGAGTGTTGTGTATGGCTGCGGTTTTTTCAGAGCCCTTTTGCCCCATCGCTTCGCTCATCCCAGGAAAAAAAATAATCCGATGGCAGGTCCCGTAGGAAATGTAACGTTCCAATTTATAGGCAGTTGGATGATGGTCCAATGATGCTCTGGTGATGATCTGATCATCTCGATGATACTCTCATGATACCAGTAGTGGGAAAGTGAAAAGGATAAAGAAAGCCCTTCAATGGATGGTGGTTTCCTTTATGAGTTACTTTAAAATCAAACTTTATCATTGTAAATCGCCTTTATCTCTCGGATGTGGGCCAGGATTTCAGGATTTCCATAGACTGACGTTGCCGACTCTGGTGCATCGTCAGAAACGGAATGAGTCCACGTCTTCTTTTGATACCGATTTGAAAAAAGTGAATTAGCCGTCAAAGTTTCGTCAACGCTTTATTAAACAGCTGATCAGTGCCGCGACGCCGACTTGATAAGAGCCACAATGAATTTGATAGGGGCCCGGATACAACACAAAATAGGTCTTTTACGTAGGGGGGATTTTTTCAGGACCAGATCACTCGGAGTTTTGGGTAATATCGATCGCAATAAACAGCGCAGTTGTTTGCGCAAGCGGCTGGAGAATCTCTTGTGCGTTGCATCAAGACTCTTGGCCTTTGGTGGAAATGTAACTGTCGCCATAGCTATAAATCCCGATAATTCTTGTATTTGACCAAAGAGAGAGCAATCTGCCAATTATTCTAGAGAGAAGTTGTCGCCTTTTGCGTTCCTCTGTGGAAGGCGTAAAAGTAGGTTCAATCTTATTGTTGCGTTCATGATCCAAACCACTCTAGTGAAATCGGCCGAGTCCCTGTTCACAATCATAAATTGTCTGTGGCTTGGTCTATATGTGGTAACGAGGGCCTGTTTGAATAAGAATTGACAAGAACAGACAAGAAAGACTCCTGCTAGACTTGGGTAAGCATTTTCATCCCGATCTCATCATGATAGGTTGGTGTTTCCCCCTCAACAGAACCATGACGCGTCCGAATTTCCACAAATACATGCCCTTGGCGTTTTTCTAACAATACCAAGAGTTCATGATTGACCGTATTTGTGCATTTGTATTGCTGAGCATAGTACGGGGCCTTTTTTCCAAAAGCCTAATTGTAATCTTACCGCTTTTCTTGTGGAGATTGTGATGGCAAACTTCTCCCTTGAGGATATATCTATCGAAAAGGTGAAGCTATTTCCTTTTGCAACCTTTAATTCACTTCCCTTCAACTAATCTCTGGGCATGCTCATAATGATCGATCGAATACTGTCGTAATCGGCGACCTTTGCTCTCTTGTAAATGATCACGAGTCGCATTCAATCTCTCGAGCTGCTTTTCCAATTCATCCTTTGAAAGATTGAGCCAGCCTGAATGACGCAAACACTTTCTTCGGTCCCGAATACAGAGCCGGCCGTCAAGCAACTCGCGCGGCTCGTGTCCGATCTGGTCTCTGATCTCGAGTTGGAGTCGTTTGTGGTCATTGGGATTCTCACACAAATAATACGTGGTGCACTCGTCAATATACTTTTTATCCCATAAACAAGGTTCCAATGGTTTTGGTTTGCGGGGCTTTGTCTTTTTCGGTGCTGGTGCGGGTACGGAGCCCGGAGTCAAATGGGCCATCTCGTCACAAAAGCGTTTACAAGTTTCGCGCAAAACCAGGATAGATTCAATGCGAGCCTCAGATTTTCGAATGGCGTTTTCGGTGGCAGAAATGTCCTGTTCCAACCCCGAAAGATGCGAGTGTAGTTCCACTGGCAATACCGCCGAATCGTGACTCGTGGAAAATTCTTTTGCGAAAGGTAATTCAGGGAATTGGTCACCTAAAGAATGCAAGTCATTGACGGTAAGGCAATGACGCAATACTTGTTTCATATCACCCACCGTAAGTGAGTTAATGCCATTATCCAGCAAGGCACGTTTGAAATACTCCTTCGCATGATCCTCCCCACAATATTTGCTACCGGGCAATATCGGCTCATAGCAAGACGGTAGGCGACACTGGCGTTTCCATAGCGTGCTACCTTTATTCTGCCACAGACAGAACTCACAATAGAAACTTGCTATCAAGGGGGCAAGACGCGTATCCAAAGAGGCACAACGCATATGGAACCATTCTTCACAGCCATCACAAGCGACCATGATTTCACCTGAATCGCGTTGACGACACGTACAGAAAAGCTCTTCCCCTCGTAAATCATACTGTGGCGATTCCTGATGTTTCTTGTACCGTTTCGCAATATCATCCGGGAATCGAGGTTCCTTACGGTGTTCCATAGTAAATGTCACTGCCATGGTGGATTTAGCACAAGCCGTGGCGTTGAAATTTATCTACGGTGAGGTCACGTGAATATCACCCGAAAAAAAGTATTTCACGTGATCGTATGAAGGCTCGAACGCGACGCGTCAAACTCCGATAGTATGTTGGATTCAATGCTCTCTCTGTGTCCGTTATGCCTCAAAGAGGTACCTCAACGGTTATTGGAGAGGCATGTCAATCAATGTTTGGATGACCAGGATAAGTCTGGTAGTGTGAGCAGTTCAATTGATCCCGGGCGCTCGTCAGATGCTTGTTCGAGTGCTCCCAAACTGAAACGTCGCAAGTTAATCCATTCCAAGGCATCTCCCTCTTTGACTCAATCTTTGATCCAAGAGAAGTTGAGTCTGGCCCTTGGGAATGATACTGTTGAATCTTTGAACGGGACCTCTGGAATTTCTCCCACTGAAGTGTCACATGAGATTGGACGCGATGGGTCTGGAAATGAGATCGGACGCGATGGGTCTGGAAATGTACAACGCGATGGGTCTGGAAATGTACAACGCGATGGGTCTCATGACGGACCGATTTCTCTTGTAAAAGGTCATGACGTGATTCACAATGTTGCTCACGGTCCCTCTGTTTTAACTGGTGCTCCGATTCAAGTTGATGTTGAGGATTCTTCGATTCAGACTCAGGTTATTGATGAATTCTCTCTACCACATGTCCCCAGTGGCCCCGGTCCAAAGTCCCCGACGGTCCAACATGATTACCCCATCGACGAAACCTCCAACGAGGTTTCTGTTGAACACGCACCGAAACGCCAAGAAGGGGCCTCCCAAATCTCAACAAACACCAATTGCGTCGATCCCTCTATATCAAACAATCCAAATCCCTCTTCAGCTCCCGCCCAAACTGTGTCCATCACCGATATCCTTTCACAAGCGCCAGTGCGAGCCAGTCCACCGAGTCAACAGAGTCAAAAGAGTCAAAAGAGTCTGTCTTCTAAGCAGAGTCAACCTCTTAACCAGAGCCATCCTCCAAACTCGAATCAACCTCCTAACCCGAATCAACCTCTCAAGCAGATCCCACCACCAGAGTCAGATATCCTCAAGAAAGCACGCGAGTTGGACGAGCTTCGTCGTCTATCACAACAGCCCCTTGCTCAACAAATGCGTCCGCAACTGCTCGATGATTTCCATGGTCAGGAGACATTAATCGGCCCCGAAGGTTTGCTTCGAAATCTCGTCAAAACCGGTAACGTCCCCTCCTTCATTCTTTGGGGCGGACCAGGCGTTGGCAAGACCCTGTTGGCGCGTGTAATAGCAAAGGATACAGGCTTCCGTTTTGTCGAATTGAGTGGTGCCGATAGCAATGCCAAGAATTTACGAGCAGTATTTGATCAAGCACATAATGAACTAGCACTCACCAATCGCAAAACAATCTTGTTTTTGGATGAGATCCATCGCTTCAACAAAGCCGTTCTAGACTTGTTATTGCCCGTAGTTGAACAAGGGCAAATAATCGTCATTGGTGCCACGACCGAAAACCCATCGTTCAACATCAATCGCGCATTGGTCTCACGTATGCACGTCTTTAGTCTTGAACCACTCAAAACCGATTCGATCATAAAGATCCTCGTGCGTGCCCTCAATCATATCAACCGCATCCGCAAGCAACTCCACCAGCTTCAATTCATTTCCTTGGACCATGACGCATTCGACTATATGGCGGGCCTCGCGCAGGGCGATTCTCGGACGGCCCTCAATATCTTGGATTCTTTGAATGCATTTTTGCTGACTGCCAAGTTCGTGGAGGGCATGGATGATGAGAATCGCTCCTCGATCAGAGTGCTGGCGCTCCGTTTGAAAAGTCTTTTCAAATCTCGGGCGTTCCATCTCCAATATGACCGTCATGGCGATGCTCACTACGATACGATATCGGCGTTCCACAAATCGATTCGCGGATCCAACGGTGACGCCGCCATTTATTACTTGGCAAAGATGTTGATGGCAGGCGAGGATCCCATGTTTATTGCCAGGAGAATGGTCGTGATTGCAAGCGAAGACATTGGATTGCAGGACCCGACGTGTCTCACGTTGGCAATCTCCACAAAGGAGGCCATCCAATTTGTGGGGATGCCCGAGGGTGAGATTGTTTTGGCGCATTGTGCGTTACAATTGGCGCGGGCGCCGAAATCCACCCTCTCCTATCGAGCATTGAACAAGGCAAAGGCGTTTCTAGCCGAAAACGTCGAGGCCGCAAGGAGCCCAGTGCCGCTCCATCTTCGCAACGCCCCAACGCCGTTGATGAAGGATATGGGTTTCGGCGAGTCTTACAAATATAATCCTCACTATGAAAATGGTATTGTCAAACAAGAATACTTGCCCACCGAAATCGCCGGCACGACGTTTGTGGAAAAAGTCCATTTGGGCACTCGCCGTGATGAAGACGTTCCCGGCGAAGAATACGAATACGCGGCACTGCAGGGCGAACACCAAGTTTACAACGAGGCCAATGACGAAAGGGGCGCTCAAAGTCCTGTATACCGCTACGACGAGACTCGCCCATCGCTTTCCAACGAAGAGTTGAATAGGTGGGACGAGCCCCCCACGTATGATGAACTCGAAAATGACCAATTATCTTCTGAACCGGAAACCACCAACTATGTCGAAAAGAGCGCACAAGAAATCCTTGGACCCTGAATGGCAAAAGGAGTATTAGGTTGGCTTGGCCAATATTAAACCATACAATTGACATTTATTCGACAACATTTCAAATGAATATGGCGTCGTCATATTGAAAGTACATAGACCTTGATCAATAAAAAGGATTAGCCTGAGAAAATTACCGAGAACTCTCCGAAATCTACCGAGAACTCTCGAAAAATTTCCGGAAGGCGGCTGAACCTCTCGGTAGATCGATAATCCACCGCTAAATTCCGAAAAAATTCCAACCCCGAGGCAATCTTTTGAAAATCCTCTTATCGCCACCATTTCTTCGTCATGTGTGGCAGATTCGCTCAAGGCGTGGTACGTGTGGTCTACCCCTGATCTCTACTCCCATGCTTACTAACTCTGTATTTCTTAGACAGCTGATCAATGGGAAGGCGTCTTTCAAGAATCGTTAAACCTCCCCAATCCAACGGTAAATGTCGAGGTTCCTCAAATGTTTCAGCCGCTGTACAATATCGCACCAACCAATGACGCTATAATCCTTTTTTTCTCTAATGGTCAATATACTGCCGAGGTCCTGAGCTTTGGTCTCGTGCCGTCTTGGTCCAAGCCCAGCTCGGCTGAAGGTGATAGCGCGTACGCTCGCGGATTACATCAAATCCAGGCTAAACAATTCAATTGTCGCAAGGAACTGCTTGCTGAATCGGGCAGAGTATGGGACTCCAGTAAACTGCACCTGCGCTGTGTGATTCCGGCGAAAGGCTACTTTGAGTGGCGCAAGGCCAATGGTGAAAAGACCCCGTATTATGTTCATCGGAAAGACGGGCCGCTCATATATCTTGCAGGTCTCTATCTGCACAACGACATGTACAAGTCTTGTTTCAACAACGACGGATACTTTTCCTCCTTCACCATTATTACTGGCCCTGCTACTGGGAAGGGTCCCGCAGATATGGCATGGCTTCATAGTCGCAAACCACTCTTGATCGAACCCAATACCCCCGAATGGGACGCTTGGCTTTCCAACGATAAGTGGTCAGATACACTCCTCAGTACAGCATTAGCTTCTGATCATGGCGACGCTTACTTGCATCTAGATTCGTATACGGTTGCAAAAGATATGGGGTCTTCAAAGATCAAAGATTCGTCCGTGATTGAGCGCAAAAAGGTGATTCCTCAGACTTCGATCGGTCTGTTCTTTAAGCCAAAGAGCACGATCAGTGAGGATGCACCTAATTCCAAGAAGTCAGAGCCCAAAGACGAACTCAATATAAAGAGCGATCCTGAAAGTAAAGTCAAGGAAGCAGGGCCCCAAGACGAACTAAAGCCAAAGAAGGATCCTGAAAGTAAAGGCATGGAAGCAGGGCTCAAAGGTGAACTCAAGCCAAAGAAGGATCCTGAAAGTAAGGTCAAGGCAGAACCTCCACAAGAACTGATCGGAACGAGAGTGAGGGAGAGATATTCACCTTCTGAAGCTGAAGGTGTCGTGGCAACTTCCAATCTCCATGACAAGCGCCGCAATCTGGATTCGGATCCGGAAACTCCGGCCAAGAAACTCAAATCGGAAACCGTCAATAGTAAGTGATTCATGGAGAAACCGATTTTGATTAGGGCTCGATCTCCTTCAAACAACAACCCACGCTCATTTTGTTTTATGGTTAGCGATTCATGCTTATGGTCAGTCGGTGATTTGGGACATGTTCGTGCTGTCGATTTGCAAGTCACGAATCTTTGTGGCAATGCCGAAGACTACATTTTCTGCCTTGTGATGCCATACAGCCTCACAGTCGCCGGAAACCAGGTAAGTTGCTTTTGCAGCTACCTCACACAACCCCCCATATCACAAACATTGGCTCCCACTAGACGTGTGTTTCACTGAATCCCAAGCCACGTCTCATACAACAGACGTGTATCTCCTTCTCTGCGAGTATGAATTCTTTGTCGTTGAAAGGTCGGCTCAAACGCATTTTCCTTGGGCTCGATTGTATTTAGTTGAATCGCACACAACTGAGTCTTGGAAATTTGGCTAGACATGTTCTACACAAGTTTATCGACGTCTAGTTGTGATCAAAAAATCTCAGTTGCTTCCGTCCACTGCTACTCTTCTTCTCAACAAACAACTCGCGGATTGCAGCCATGCGCCTTGCTTGATACACAAAAGACCTCAGTCTGTTTGTGCGTCTTGACCCAATACTGACACGATTCGCCCTCACCCAAACATGAGCGGCAATCGGTGATTATTTGACCATACTCCGCTGGTGACAACTCGCTTTCGGTGTTTTTCGTCCATGAAACACATAATCTTTCGCCCTCAAACACAGTACATGCAGAACTTATCAGCTGGTATAGTCTTCTTGAGAATTGCGCCGCTCGAATAAGACCGTGAAACTTGTGGTACAAGTTTTTGGTGATCTTGCTGGGATTCTTTTGGCTGCAAATATACCGTCCAAGTGTTTTATCCTCGAAAACCCTACAGTCACGGACCACAACTTGTTTTGAGTGCTGCTTATAATAATCGAAAGGCCATTTCTCCATTTCATCATACACATAATCCGGCGCGCCTTCATCAATGAGGATCGTGAAATCTAGCCACATGATCTCGAATCCTTGGGTGTCTTCTGTAATGATATAGGGCCGGTGGTCAAGGTGTCCAAAATCATAGACGTCAAAGTGATTAGGGGGATCTCGATAATGAGTTTGGTTGGTGGAATTGGTAGATGCGATCAAATTCAAAAACATGAAGAATGCAAATCGCATATTGAACGTGGCTTCTGAAAGGGATTTACCTTGCCTTCACTGGGCTTCTTATACCTTCTTCAGTCTGGAAGTGATTTTAGAGATGGGGATCTACATCTTTAATCCAATTTGGTACTCGCACTTGCCAAACAGTAATCGAAAGCGCGATGCAGGAACTTGAGGTTTTAAATGAAATAAGCTCTTTTATGGTTGGCGCGAAATCTACGAAAATGGCGGTGGGGGCGTCAGCTACAAGTCCGCTTCGTGCTCCACATCTGCTCGTTCTATAAAGTTCCCCGATCACGACGATAAAAGATTTCCTATTCGATTCAAAACTACGTTACACACAATGTCAATTCCTGCCCAGAACTGCTGCCAAGACAGAAGACCTTATTCATTCGGACGCTCAACATGAAGCCCACGACCCGCATCCTTTTGGATTGTCTGAAAAACAGACGCTCTCGTTTTCACCAAGCTGTTTTACCTGGTGCCTACATGCCATGTGCTTGGATGTACAAAGCCCATAGCAATCGGCCAAGATTTTGTCGAATTCCTTGTCCGCCAAAACCCCGGTGCTGTTCATTGCCCATGAGACACATGCTCTTTGATTCTTGTGCATCGTGCATACCGCGTAGGGCTTGCCTTCCAAACGTTTCTGGTTGGATTGTCCCAATAAAAGAACGAGCTTGTGAAAGAGAATCTTTTGGCCGGTCCATTGCGTCACTGGATCTTTACTGCAAACGGACTTGCCGAGGTGCTCGCGGAAATAGGGAGCCCGGTCTGTCCTGCAACCGCGAGTGGTGCTTACCAGTGAACCCAGATTATAATAAGACAGTGCCCAATCAATTAATTCAACACTGTCTTCGGCGATACGGCCTGTGGGCGAACGGGCATCGTAATTCGCCCACATAATGGAAGAGCCATCCAATTCTCGTGAGACAATGAAGGGATAAGTGTCCATATACCCCCGCTCAATGATTTCTATCGATTTGCTTTCGAAGGAATTGATTGCTTGGGAAATGGTGGCGCCAATCGCGAGCACGGCGAATAAAGTTGAGATCATAATCTGAGGCAAGTTGGTGGGTGGGAGTTTTCGGTGCCAATAATTGTTGGCAGGTATAGCCAGGTTTCCGCGGTACTTTATACTGCCGTGGTGGCGTTGAGGTCTGAACAGGCCATGCCACACATGGATTACTACGCAATATTAGCCAGATTTCTATTCATTGACGATGGACCTTACGCGTTCACGGATTCGAGGCGAGACCCTCTCAGGGACCAGTTATGACACAACTTGTTCGCAATTCCAATGGATGAGTTCCACGTTCGGTTAAAATCTGGTTTGGGGAATTCCCGCTTCGGAGCTTAAAGCTAATCGAACGGTCCTTGCACGGAAGGGGGGGGGTCGTAAAAAATCCAAGGGGTTTCGATTTGTCGCACATGTTGTCGACTTGAACCTAAAAAGCAAAAGAAGGGAGCCAGCGGCCTATATTGGGCATAATTAAGGAGCAGCTTTCCTCTGTTACACATCGAAGTGGGCTGTTGCTATGTACTCTGGTGTGTCAGAGCCGTTGATCTAGGGGTGTTATCGACTCGAGCAAATCGGGCCTGCTTACATGCGGCATTTCTGGGCATTTGTCGCATTTGGAAGACGGCCTTTTTTGAGTTTGCGATCTTTGTGCCACGAATATCGTCAACCCTGATAGCGCTGGACCTCAAGGAACCGTGGTTGCTCCGATAAGGAGCATGCTGAGTTGGACTGAAGCAGGGCTCATTCAAAGCCTTCATACAGGGGACAATCTACAGCGTATAGTATATATATTTTCGTCCTGGTATTGTGTCTTGGATTTAGATGTTTCGCTTAACAGCATCCGTAGCCAAAAGACTGTTTTTCGCATGTTCGTGTAGCTGATGGGGGGAGTTTCATGGGTGTCGCGCACACAAGTATTCTACAACATTCACCTTCACTTACTCTTAAGCAATTAAGGCTGTTTCCTGTCACTCTGGATACACCAGTAGATGCTTCCAGACGCTTCTTGCTATCGTCAGGGGCAAATCATGGTCATTCTCGCACCGATAAAGTCATGGCACCAAAGTTTTGTACTTCATTACAAATTTTTGAGACCGTTAGTCCACAAAAAATCCGAAACAAATACTCAGCTAGCTCAAAATTGCACTATTTCAACCAAATTAACTCCTATTATCAAAAAACGATATCCCCCAGTCATTCTGCACTATCCAGCCTCTCTCAAGTACAAAAATGACCGTGTATTCCCATCGAAGTGGTCCACATAATCCCAGAAGATAGCATAGTATTGCAGGTAGGATCTTCTCTACCGGAGGAATCTTTTTTTTTATATTCACCGTCGCCATGAAATCGTTGCGGATCAGTGAAGATGAAGGTCGCGAGGCTGAGCGTGAAGCAAGCGGTCAAGTACCTCAATCCCCATGAGTGGAAGGGCTTACCCGCAGACCAGATCTTTGAGTTGCACAACCAGCGAGTCATGGAGATGGGCGAGAGATATAATCCCAATGACGATGAGCGTCAGGCAATTCTCTCGACCTTGGGCAACTTGAGTAAGGAGAAGTCTCCTTTGGAATACGTATATGCCTTGGACAACTTCAAGGAACGCATAATGACTGATACGCCATCCAAATTGAGGGGATTACCGGCAAAGAAAGCCAATATCTTTGTGAGTGACAAGGGAGAAACTCCCTTTGAGCGTCGTCGCGTGGAGAACTACGTCCGCACCTGTGCCTATGAAATGCCGTTACTTGCCAAACTCCGCAAACCATACGTCCCACCAACCGATGCAGAGTCACCGTTAAAGTTGAAGTACTATACTGATTTCTCAAGCAAGACCGATGCCGCATGCAACCGCAAAGTCGAGTTGACGGTCGCACTTGCAGACTTGAACTTGACTGAAGCTCAGCAGCACAAGTTCAAGGTCTTGCTGGGAAATAAGATGAACCTCGTGACAAACGTGTTGCGGATCAAGTCGAGCGCACACCTGGAAGCGCCCCAGAACGCTCGTGACGTTGTAGCCAAACTCCAGAGACTCCTTGCTGAAGTTACGGATGCCACCAAGGATACGTTTGCCGATGTACCTCTCGACCGGAGACACATGCGAGATGAGATCCGCAAGAGCAAGGCCAGATTTCCCGAGGAATGGAAAAGACCTATGGACGCGCCCGTGAAAAGACACGATATCGTGCGCCGTCTTGTGGAAGAGGTAAAGGCCCAGAAGGACAAGCAATACCTTGAGCAGTACCTTCCTTAGTGTATATATTGTAGATTCACCTGCTCGTTCTCATCCGTGTCATAGTAAAGCAGGACCACCACGTGACTGAATAAATCGCGATCAAAGAATGGCGTGTATGACAAGCACCGACGAGGTTGATAGAGGCATGAGCACGGCAATAAAGGACACGACGAGCGATGGAGAGACGCATCGTGATCCCTCCAGAGCGCTTGATGATATTGTGACCGAACTCCGCTTGGAACACGACGCGTCGATGGGCTTGCTTGAGGGCGAGGCCGTGCACGCGGTGCCGTCCGTGAATACTTTGATGAATCTCAATAAATTGTTAACGACGTTGGCGAAGGAATTGAGTATTGTTGAAAGCACAGATATCCAAGTCTTGAAAATGTTGGGTGATCCGGCTCAGACCGAACCGATTCATGCAGAGGGGCTGGAAATCGAGGTTGACAACAGCATCAAGGTTGAGGACGATCCGGACATTGAAGTTGCTCCCGTGACACAGCCTCAGGTACCTTTGAAAGGCGTTTCAAAACGTCCCGCCGAATCGGGCGATTCGGTTAGTGGTGATGCTAAACGACAAAAGATGAATACTGGTGATATTGTCCCGGGCACCGCCCTGGACTCAAATCTCCCCCCTGTTCAATCCGGATCATATACACAAGACAACGACACAAGGCTAAAGAATCCCAAGAGCGAGTTTGTCTCTTCGCAGGAACTATCTGTGGCTGCAATCACGGAGTTGGGGCTCTATTCTGAAGAGCAAGATGGCCTTGAGACGCAGGGCACTGAATACTTGAAGCGAAAATACGGCGTGGCATCATATCCCGACCGCGATTTGCTAGACATGCTCCCGGGCCCAATTCCAGATGTCGATTTGTCCAAAGTCAAGGCCCCGAATAATCAAGTCCAATTCTCGACTTTTCAGACATATACCGAGCAATTCTTTAGACAATTTACCGTCGAAGATCTAGGGTTTTTGCAAGAACGAGATATCATTCCGCCAGGAATCGACCCAAAGCAGTACGATCCTGAAGTCACGCCGTTCATTATACCGAAACTCGGTCCTCTCTATTCACAAGTATGGGCCCAAGAGGATGCTGCTCTCGGTGCAAAAATCTCACTGACACCATACCACCAACCTCTTGATCTGTACCGGCCCAAAGGCTCCGCAGATATGATTAATGACGAAAAAATATATACTGAGCAGGTACTGTGCGGTCCACTCTCGAGCCGGCTCATTTCGGCATTGTTGGGACAGTATGAGGTAAAAGCTGGCGACAGACAAGAGCACGAGGCCGATGATGACGAGGACAAGATCGTGGATTTCAAACAAGAGGAGGATGTGGCCACAAAACTCGATAATGAGGAGGAATACAAAGTTGCCGAGGAAGTAAACGACTTCCCCACGCTCGAACAGCGACTTAAGCGTGAGCTCAAATTCATCGGCATTTTCAGGAACTTGCCAAATAATAACGGCCAGACCGCAAAGCTCGAGGGCAGCATTATAGACAATGACGACTGGATAGGAGGGATGGAGGACGACGAAGTGTGTGCGGAGATGCGGCTGTTGCAAAGTGAATTGCGCAAGGTGACCGCTCGGAATCGTGATCACCGCAAGAAGCTTTTGCCAGTAGTGGAAGAGCAAATGGCGTATCAAGAATATTGTCTGGTGCTCGAAGATTTGGATAAACAAGTCGACCAGGCGTATATGAAGCGACTCAAGGGTAAGAGCAAGAAAAAGAAGGACGACTCCGGTGTGGCAGCGCCTATCGCGCCGCTCAATTCCGGGCTCCGGTCATTATTGGACAAGCGGCAGAGATGGATCGATCATGTGGGCAAGCTCTTCAAGTCCGCGGAAACGATGAAACGGGTGCCGACCCTGAGCATTTTATCGGCCCCTGACGAGGAATCTAAAGAGTTTGACGATCAATAATGACTCCATGGCCAAGCGAACCGGCTTGGGCTGTACAAGTCCCGAGACCGATCAGCTGTGGGACTATCCAAGATTGTTGAGATCTGGCAGACAATTCAGCCGCGTTTTCACAATTCGCAAAGGGGGTTGTCACTTGCCAGATCTCACAAAAATGAGTTTCATCACTATGCAGCCCTTTGCATTAAACCAGCCATTAATCACGACCTTGTCAACACTCCGCTTGAAACTATGCATCTTTCAGTTCTATTATACTATTTACAATGCCATTTTGGCAGTTATTTCCTCCAATGGAGGCAATGTCCGTACATTTCCCACGGCAGCAAGACCAATAGGCTTATTCTTTAGACGGTAGTTTGCCCAGTCGACCACGTCTTGCTTTGTAATAGCTTCCACCCTTTCGAAGACTTGTTCGGGCAGAAGACGGAATCCAGTGTTGACGAGCTGACGCCCAATATCCTCGGCAATTGCCAGAGAGTCGTCAAGGGCAAGCACAAGCGACGCTTTGAGCTGAGCCTTACTGCGTTCGACCTCCTCATTGGAGATTTCGCCTGCTTTGAGGCGGCCCCATTCGCGGATGATCGCATCGACAATCACGCGGAGATCAGCGTCGCTGTTCGCAGTGAAATATACCCCGACAAGCCCACTATCGGCATACGATGTTGTGTATGCCATGTATGAGTTTGCCACTGGAGTACGGCCCGGGCCGCCGGTGCTGGCGGTCACTGCGAGGGGAGAGGGCGAGTCCGATCCCACGCCCACCAGTCTATCCCATGTGCCCACAATGCCATTCGCCACCAGAGCGGCGAAAAAGTCTGGGGCCAGCCAGCTGACACCCTCAAGGGCGAGCGCCACATGAACGGTGGGCATCGAATCATCCTGGATCCTGATTTCATCGCCATAAAACGTGGGAACCAGGGTCGTCAGTGAAGGGGAAAAGGGGACATCGCTGGGGGCGATATCGCCAAAGTGCTGGGTGGCGAGTTCAACCAAGTGTTCATGGTCGACCTTGCCGACGCCAATGAGAGCCATGCGATCTCCACGGTAATTTTCACTGATATAGTCACGCAAATTGTCGCGAGAAATGGTCTTTATCATTTCGCGCGGCCCGAGAATCGTGCGGCCCAAGTCCTGACCCCGATAGACAGCCGCATGTAAATGGTCAAATACCACCTCATCGTACATTTTATCGACCTCGTCCAGTTCTTGCAAAATGACATGGCGCTCGGTGTTGATGGCGCGTGGCTCCAAAGTCAGTTTAGTCAAGATATCCGAAAGGATATCGACGTTTTGACCGAGATCCGGAGCTAGGCACCGGGTATAGTATACTGTATTTTCACGCAGGGTATACGCGTTGATTTGAGAGCCCAAGTTCTCGATTTCCAACTCAAGAGAGTGCTGGGTCCGGCGATTGGTGCCCTTGAAAGCCAAATGTTCCAAGAAATGAGCAGTTCCCAGGCTCTCGGGCGAGTCGCCTCGAGATCCAGCATTTATCCAGACACCCACAGTTGCGCTGCGAGTGCCAGGCATCTGTTCCGTGGCAACAGTAAGGCCATTAGGGAGGACGGTTGTGCGATATCCCGAGGCGGTTGCCAACGAGCGACAAGAACGCAAGACAGGTCTCAAGCTAGAACGAAGCATGAGCCGAGAAAAAAAAACGTTCGATTTGAGGGATATTCTCACAGGCTCAGTAGTGCGTAATGAGCTGTCAAAGTATTAGTCGAATATCAGGCTTGGCCACCGCTAATCGCTTACACTACCGATGCCGCGGGCCCAGAACTTTCAGATTATGTAACATGAGTCGGCCTCGTGATTCGTATGACGTCAGAGGAGGGACCTTCTTCAACGCCAATCACGATTGCAGTGGCAAGGAATCGAACAGCTCTACTCCAAGAAGATGTCGTGGGAACAAGTCAAATTCACGCTTTCACCTCGTACAAAGGGATCGTATCTTATCACTGATGAAGTGCTTGCCAAGGTGCCGCAGGTGCGTCAGTATAAAGTCGGTGTGCTTCACTTATTCCTCCAACACACGAGCGCCGCCATCACTCTCAACGAGAATTGCGACCCGGATGTGCGTGTCGACATGACATCGCTGTGGGATCGTATAGTGCCGGAGGGTGACATGTACGTGCATGCTGATGAAGGTCCCGACGACATGCCCGCACATGTGAAAAGCAGCGCCGTGGGCGTCAGCTTATCAATTCCTATCACCGATGGACGCTTGGCTACAGGTACATGGCAGGGAATTTACTTGCTTGAATTCCGTCGCATGAGGCATGCTCGCCGGCTCGTGGCGACCTTGAATGGTCTCAAGCAATAAGTCGTGTTTCAAGTGAAGACGCTCGTAATGAGGGATCGAGTATGGTCGACATGTAGCGCGCATCTTGTCGATTATTCATGCTGGTGAAGCCTTGACGTAGCAAATATCAGCCAGATCGGTCAGCGCGATATTGAATTGCGGGTGATTTTCTGAGTCATCTGAACCACTGGAAATTACGCCGACTGAACCATCCCGATCTCAGCACATTCAATCGCGGCCACAATACTGTGAAAGCCATTAGACCGGTTGAATCGGCCTATTTCGACATTGAGGACGTCACGTTAGTTGAATAAGTTATCGAGCGACGAGTTTAGTAACAATGTCCTTATTATCTCAAAATTTTCACACCTTATTCCGAGTCTCTAAACTATCTACCTCAATCACCACTAGCCATATACTCTATCTGAGCTCTATACTATCGAGCATACCCCTAGTTTGTCATTAATAATTAGGCGCGCCATTCTTGTAAAGACCTAACGCTGGCAAAAACTGGCACCCCCGACAAATTTGGCCGCGGGGCCAGCCCAAAAAATACCACGTGAATATTTTAATCACTGAATCGGCAAATTCGCAGCCAGCGGGTACTATGCCAAGGGGTCACAAAGATGGAATAACCGGGTCGGCATGGCTAGTTTCTTCCGTGTACAGCAAGATCGGCAGCTTCAGTTGCGTTCGCGTATTCAATTTGTGTGAGGATGCCAGGCCGATTGCCCAGACCAAGAACGCAGCCAGCCTCTCAATGTTGCGTCACCTCTTGGAGCGTCCGTTATATATTGAGTGGAGGTGCATCAATTTATCTCTCAATTCGACTTTAACACTATTCGCTCCTCCCCACACTCGTTTTCCTAACCCTTTCGCTTCTTCAAAGCTTCTTGTCAGATATACCCACCTTTATTCACTCTTTTGCCTCATATCACAATACCACAATGCACTTTGCCTCTCTTTTCGCATCCATCCTTTTCGCCACCACAGTGCGCTCTGCCTTTCTATTCCGCCGGGAAGATGACGATGGTCCGGTCATTGTCAAGGCCACTGTCACTGAGGTCGATGTCCAAACTAATCTACACGTCGTGAATGCACCCACGACGACCATCACTGAGGTGAACTGGATCACTTCGACCCAGACGTTTACGAGGTACACTGCCACAGTCACTTCTATTATCAAAGGTGTGCCTGTTACGATCACAAGTCCAGTTCTTGGCACAACCGAGGTGGTCAGTCAGGTCGAGGCTTCGGCCGCCCCAACTACCGAAAACACTGCAAACACTGTGGGCCCTACAGTGGCCACCACCACTCAAGCTCTTACCCAAGCGTCCAGCTCCGATCAAATCATTATCCTGTCGCCAATGACCGTGGTATCCCCCACTCCAACGACTCCATCCTCAGAATCCATGGTTCCAACACCTCCTTCCTCACAAGCAATCGTCTCATCAACCATCACCGCCGCCCCAGACTCGACGGCTTCCTCAGAAAACTGGTCAACATATAATCTCTCCACTGAAACCTCGGAAGGCGTGTGTTTCGTGAACTATGATTACATCGACCTCGATGAGCCAATCAGTACCGTGACGCAGGTCGCCACCACCACCCTCTATGTCACCAGACAGTAATCAAACTTGAGCACAGTATTCGTTGTCACTCGCCATAGCATTGTACACTGAACGAACTCGCAGCCATAATAATACCGATTGAGACCCAGCCGTAAATAGAATTATCAGACCCCTCGTCTCATATAAGGAACAATGCCATATAAGGAATAACAAGAGATCACCCTGCATATAAGCGGCGGTCATTAATTTTTTTTATGGTGGTGGTCATTTATTAGCGAGGAAACCCCGCTCGACCAC
Source organism: [Candida] argentea (assembly GCA_030581555.1). Classification (NCBI taxonomy): domain Eukaryota; kingdom Fungi; phylum Ascomycota; class Pichiomycetes; order Serinales; family Debaryomycetaceae; species [Candida] argentea. Next base: position 27,497 of record JAKTTQ010000299.1, read on the forward strand.
ATTCTCGCCAATGATACGCCTTGCACGTCTTTCGACAAGGAGAACCTCTCGTCTTTTGAAGTGCATGTCTACATACGCCTCAGATCCCGTGCTTTTCAAAAGCGATAATGGTGCGCGCATTGTTTCTCTCAATCGTCCTGAGAAACTCAATGCCCTCTCGCCCCAGATGATCTCCATGATCGAACCCCGCTTGGCGGAATACGCAAAACTGGCGTCCGCATCAATGGTCATCCTCACTTCCACCTCGCCCCGTGCGTTGTGCGCTGGCGGTGATGTCCTGGCCGTGGTCACAGACTCGGTGAATGGTCAGCCTCAAAGTGCCGCGCGCTATTTCCGCGACGAGTATAACCTCGACTACTTGATTGCCACCTTCTCAAAACCATACGTCTCTCTTATGGACGGTATAACATTCGGCGGAGGGCTTGGCCTCTGCATGCACGCGCCATTCCGTGTCGCCACAGAGCGCACAAAGGTCGCCATGCCTGAAATGGACATTGGCTTTTTCCCTGACGTTGGCTCTTCCTTCTTCTTGTCTCGCATGGACGACTTCCGCGGGTTCTACTATGCGTTGACTGGCCATGTATTATCTGGCGTCGACTCTTACTTTGCTGGGTTCGCCACCCACTACGTCCCCCTGAGCAGAATCGAGCCCTTGATCTCTCGTTTGCTGGCGTTGCTGCCCCCTTCCGTGGGCGTCCACTCTGCATTGGACTTTTTTGCCCTGGTTAATGTCGCAATAAACGAATTCTCAGAAACTGCTCTCCCGAAAGACTATGTCATGCCACACACCGCCGCCGAAATCCAAACGATCGCAAACTGCTTCTCTCAGCCGAGTATCGAAGATATCCTCAGTTCATTGCGCGCCGACGGGTCAAAGTTCGCGCTTGAAACTGTGGCAATCCTCGAAGCAAAGCCAATGTCGCTGTTGAAACTCTCCCTCGAAGTGCTCCAGCGCGCCACCAAAAAGTCAATCAAGGCGCAATTCCAATCTGAAGTGATCGCTGCCACCAATCTCCTTGCCGAGGATCCAACAAAGTCTGATTTCGTGGCAGGTGTCTCGCACAAAATCATCAATAAGGTCCGCGACCCGCCATTCCCTGCATGGTCCGGCGACCTGTCAAAGGAATGGGTAGAGAGAGTGCTTCTGCCCTCCAATGCGACCAAAGATCTTCCTCAACCTTTGATCAATCCTTACTTCAACATTGACTATAGCCTGTACCCGCATCACATGGGTTTGCCCACCAACGCGAATGTCCAGGCCTTCATTTGCGGGACCGACGGGCTGAACCGCAAGTACTTGCCCACCCCCACTGAGGTTGTTACGCATTTCGCCCGCACATTCCCGAAATTCGGCGTCAAGCAATGCGTCCAACAGATCTTGGACGTTCATGGACAGGCTTCCACTTACGACAACAAGTATGTGTCGTGGAAATAGGTCTTGTAAATATTTATTATATAAACCTCAATCCTTTCGATTAAAAGAATCGTTATCTCAGCTCAATGTGTGCTCCATGTTCCGTGGTCACTAAAGTCGGAGACAGATTAGCAGAAGCAAACAGATTCGAAAGTCATCCATTTCCAGTCAAGAACGTCGCTTGACAGTATGGCCCGAACTTGGGGGTTTCCGCCGTAGTCTGCAGCAGAGCCTCGAGCGAACAACCTGCTTCTCGACACCATTTAGACGACTTGAAATGCTCACGCGGCGGGCTTCTCAATCTCCCCGAGCCAGCTACTTTGACACGGCGTCTTTTCCAAGCATAGGCTGTTTTGGGCCTTTCAAACGGCGCTGAAGCCCCGGTCCCCAAACTCGATCTGCCGCCGCGCATCGCCTCGCTGGATGCACAGATGCCACATCGATTAAAATCCCAGCTGATGCATGTGATTCTGGTTACATTTCAGCACTGCAAAGAGGCAGCGCCGAATGCTCAGCCCCAAGAGGCTGCTCGGAAACAATATCCTTCCGCCTCGATGATGTTTCTTATTGACATTATGACATTATATAGCTCGATAGTAGCGAGAGAATTGAAACCGGAAGACGACGGAAAGCTTATACAGATAGCGCTTTTTTCAGTAAAAAAACTTACTCAATTCCCCAGCCTCAGAGGCCGAGCTGCGAGTCTGAATCTCTGGATGACACCATGAGTAAGGAATCCGAATGATGGCAGAGCAAGATATGTTTCACACTGGCGACCTTTTAGTGACGGTTCGACCCGGAAGCTTGATGCCGGT
>JAKTTQ010000300.1:0-29587 GCA_030581555.1 [Candida] argentea
CCCCCTGCTCTTTTGTCGCGCCTGCCAATATATCCGCAATCTTCACCAGAGGGCAAAAGCCATGGCACATATCCAGAAGACGGCTGAGCACGATCCATAAAGGCGCGCTCATCGCAGTTGGTAGGATAATCCAAACTAGTAGGCGTGGGTGGCTGGTTCTCATAAATGTTCTCTGGGGTTTCGTTGTTCATTGATAGGTCAGCCAATTTGATCTGAAGTGAGTTGTCAAGAGGGCGCGTTTCTTTCGCAGTCTCTCCAATCTTTTGCAGCCGCTGAAGGTTTCCCGCAGCATCCCAATTTTTCGCATCCATATAGCTAGTGTCGGCAGAGACTAGGTCACACTAATCGTTCAACAGAGAAGATATCTATTTATTTGAAAGCGCGGGGCCCAGTTCACTTGGCGTGTAATTCATTCGGCCTAGCTTATAATTGACGTAGCGAGTGAAGTAAGCGACTGAGCAAATGGTGGGTACTAAAACTTCCGCTTTTGGTGATATCATCTGATAAACCGATCGTATTTGGTTCCTGGACAGATCGCATGGTTCAGTAGAATGATTAAATACGGCAGCTGTAGCTATCGCACATTGGTGAAATCTGCAATCTGAGTCAAATCGCACATCGACAATATCAAGTGAAATCATTTCAAACGGTGAATTTGGATGTCGTATCTGAGCTCATTCTTTGCCTGCGGCCACTCGAGGCGATCCTGGGAAGAGTGTTGGAGGATCAAGCGGCTATTTGGACTTGGGTGTAGCCGGGGACCAAAGAATCCATTTCGCGACAGATGACCCTTTAAACACAGGTAATCGTCCCAAATTTAGAAACCCCTTTCGCTGCGGCTTTTGAATAGGATGGGCGACCTCGCGCCGTGAGCTGGAATGCGGAATTGTCAGTTTACCGATTGTTTCGAGCAGCGCACGTCACTCCGATAAAGTCTCTCTTGGAACTGCATTCAAGGCTCTGTGCCATTACTGGCTATAACGTGAGATGTGATCAGCCTAATTCAGCCTATTGGAGCTGCCACATATATCAAACCTCGACGTCTTGAATGAGCCCCCCTACCTCACGAGTTGGCAACGCTTATTTTCCACCTCGCTGACTATACCATCCCTTTTCTTTCGTGATTGGTGGAACCTTTGGCAATGACAGGATCGCAGAATTCTGCCAGTGTCTTCGCCACGTTGAGTGCGAGACGGGTGAATGGCGTCTTTTGTTTGACCAATCCCACATTCCTTCAAAGCTACGCTTCCGCGAATGCGATTGAGTGTCGGGATTTCAGAAAATACGTGGGTGTCTGTTTCGCAGCTTTCCATATCGCGCTAATCGGTATTAAGCCAGGGTCCCGAGGAAATTTCGGACAGGAGAGCGAAGTTTGAAGATCAGAACTTTCACCCATGGAAACCATGCGTCCACGAAAATTCACGATTCTTGTTGAAAGATTCCAACGTCATGGATAAAGCACGAAGCGCTTGATTTATAAACAGAATATATGCATTACAATTACTGGACAACGAAGTCCTCAACGTCAAATCTCTTGGAGGAGATTCCCATTTTGCCAATGTAGTCCTTTGCTTGCGCGCGCATCACATCGGCCTTCTTGTCCAGCCAGTGCAACTCTTGGCGCATGATTTCAACTACGCCGTCGATGGCGCTCATGGCTTCACGAGCGTTCAAGAATGCCAAACGAGTACGGCGGGCCAAAAAGTCGACGGGCGTTCTTGTGTACTCGTACAAGAGAGAGTATTTGAGCTCAGCAATGGTAAAGGGCTCGTCGAACGACGAGTAACTCAAGTTGTTCTCGGTAGAGGCGGTCTCCTGAGATGGCTTGAAAGTGCGCTCGGCCGCCAAGGTAATAGGCAACTTGTTAAAGTCCAGCTCAGTGTACAAGTCGAGGATCAAACTCGAGCGAGACCCATAGTTGTGTGAAAAGTGTTTTGCCAATTTCAAGGGGATGTGGTACTCGTGGATCAAGCGGGCGGAATAGTTTTTAGAATAGTCATTACCACCGATCAAGACAATTTCGTTGGTAACACAACGAGTTGCCTTCAATTCGGGGTGAGTCTTCAACACAGTGTCAACGGTTTCTTCGGCCATTTCACGGTAGGTCGTCCACTTTCCACCGGAAATGGTGATAAGCTTGGATGGCGATACAGTAATCAAGTGAGATCGCACAAGGCCCTGAGTGCCCAGGTCTTCAGCGTCCTTGCCCTTGGGTAACTTCGAGGGGTCACGAACCAAGGGACGCACACCAGACCACGCACTCAAAACATCCTCACGCTTAACGGGGAATACAATGTACTTTTGCATCTCGTGCAAGATATCCTGAATTTCGGCCTCAGTGGGGATGGGGCTCACGGGGACTTCCTTCAAGGGGGTGTCGGTAGTACCTGCCAAGACCTTTCCTTGCCATGGGAGGAAGAACATCACGCGGCCGTCACTGGTAGAGGGGTCGAGTAAGCCAATGTCTCCGGGACAGTAGAATTCGGGCAAAACCACATGGACTCCCAGAGAGGGGACGACCATACGAGGCTTTTGAGGGGTCTTGGGAGGCAATCCTTGGGGGTCCTCGTCCATTTCCAAAAGCTTATCGGCCAAAGGACCAGTAGCGTTTACAACAGCGGTGGCGGAAATGTTATATGACTCGCCGGTTTCTTGATCCGTTGCCTTAACACCAGTCAATTGACCCTTGTCGTCCTTGAGCAATTGGTCGACGGCGAAGTAGTTGAGACAAGTGGCGCCATTCTGGATGGCGGTAGTGATCAAAGTGATGTTCATGCGGGAATCATTGAAGGAACCGTCATGGTAGATGCAAGAAGCCTTCAAGTTTGTATCGTCCATCATTGGAGCGAAAGCGGCAGTACGCTCGCGGGAAAAGATAGTCGAGGAGCGCAAGTTCTGGTGGCCAGCGAACCAATCGTACATTTTACAACCCATGAAGAAATAGGGCACTTGCCACCACTTGTAGACTGGAATCATGATAGGCAAAACTGTGCACAAGTGGGGGGCGGTGCGCATCATGTTTCCTCTTTCATTCAAGGCTTCAATGACCAAGTCCAACTGAGCCTTACTCAATTGGAAAATAGCCTTTTCCAAATAACGGACACCACCGTGAGCCATTTTCGTGGATTTTGATGAAGTACCGGCGGCGAAATCGACCTTCTCTAAAAGGCATACGGAGAGGCCGCGAGTGGCCGCATCCACAGCAGTACCAGCACCGGTAGCGCCACCACCGACGATCAAAACATCGAACTTTTTGTCCAAGTTGTTGATTAGGTCCTTCCTAGAAGGCGGAGGCAAATCCTTCGACTTGACCAAGGGCTTGTAAGAATCTTGAAAGTGAGACTTTGCGGGAGCTCTCACGAAATCCAAATATACAATAGATGCACCCGAGACGGCAGCAACAGCGCCTGCAACCTTCACGGCCGTAGACTTGAAGAAGCGTGACATCTCAAAGATTTGTTAGTAGTACTACAAGCGAAGTGAATGAAATTCTTCTCGAGAAAATTCGGACTCATTGAAAAGGCTTGCTGTCGCCGGAAAAAAAATCGCGGCCAAAAGCGGGTGACGGGGTTCGGCCTCGTTTATTTTCAACCGTGAATTCCCGAAAAATATTATATATGGCACGTGGCATAGATGACACAACATGATTGGTCAACATCGTTCGCGCGATCGGAGCTCCGGAGAAATCGAATCGAGGTGCGTCCACTCCCCCCTCCTTACCCCTCCTTTGGTTGGGCGGCATGGATCTTTAAAGTAGCCACCTGTTGTCGAATGTTAATTGAACCCACATATCGGCTCAGTAATCCCCCTCTCGGAAGCAATCTGGGGACGTATCACACCCCGCACTTTACTACTGCACATGCCGTTAATTCGGCACTCACGCTTTCATCCTCGGTTACACTCACGAACCTTGGCACTAATTTAATCACACAGATGCACCTGCTTCTTCGCGTATCTCAGGGCGGCTCAACTTGCCATAGTCTATTATCGAAATGTAAGATTTCCAACGTAGCGAGCCGAGAGTCATTGAAATTGTCTATCGACGGCTGTCCTCTTTCCCCTCCTCTTCTTTATCCTCTCAAACTCAGCCTTGGGAATTGCGTTCCCCACTCTTTAGTGGCTTAACACTCACCTGTACTGCAGATAGGCGATCATCCAGTTATGAAGGAAAAAGATCCATACCGCCGTAATGTATAGGGGCGGGACTGGGACCTCGTCGAGTCTCTTGACAGACACAGGACCTGCACGTAATTTAGAGGCTACCGCCCCCAAGCTTGTCTTCTGCGAAAGTCCTAAAAACTAGTGCTTCGAAGATGCCTGATGCAGACGATGATTTGGTTCGGCAATTCAAGCTCATTGCAGGAGTTACAGATGAAACTGTTGATGATAAAATAGCAACGCTTTTGCACGTCCACAATAATAATGTAAATGATGCATTGTCCACATACTTTGACTCTCAATTCAACTCCATTTCAGATCAGCCGAACCAAATAGATGTTCAGCATGATAATGAGCCCTCAAGGAGCAGACACAGCTCCATGCATTCTACTCGCCCTCAGTCTATCCATTCCCTGTTTATGCTTGAAAGCATGATCCCTCGTTTGGCGCGAGCCCCAACAATCTCCGATTCATGGAGACTTGACTTGGTGAGAGCACAGCTCGTCGCTAAAAATACGGCCGATGGTCCGAATGCTAAAGAGCATAATACGAAGCCCAAGTATTGCTCCCTCTTATTGTGGGTATTATTCTTACCTAGACGACTTTGGCTGCTCGTCTGCTCGTTGCTTGGTTACTTTAGCGGAATCAATCTCATAACCGAGCATGCCTCGTCAAAGTTTGATCCCAAAAGATATAGCCAACTCGACGTGTTGTCGCGTATCAGAGCTGATGAGGTAGAAAAAGAGTCACTGGGAGCTCCACCGAACACACCGGAAGCCCCTGGATTTGAAGAGAAGCCTCAAAGAAAGGGTTTTTTGAATTCTGATACCGGGCCAGATTCGAGTGAAGTCCTGGAGAAGCGCATTCTTGAAAAAGAATCGTTTGCTTCGAACTCACCACAAGGTTCGATTCTAGACCAATACACTATCACTGGTGGCGACTTCAACACTGTTCATCGCCGAGCCCAAAATTCATACTCATGGCTACTTATTATTCTCCTACAGAGCGATAATTCTGGCTGTAAGTTTCTCTCCAACATTTTGCAAGACGAACAATTTCATCGCACTTTCAACAAAAAATCAGGTCAGGAGCCTGACACAATAATATACGCAGCAAGTCCAGAATCTGACCCACAAGCATGGGCGGTGGCGAGCGCATTCCGCGCAAGGAAGTTCCCCTGTGTCGTTTTGGTAGGAAATGTGCTGCCTATCCCACACGAAATCCTGCTGCTGATGCTGATTGCAGCAAAACTCGTGTTATTGTTGGACACAGACTCAGGTGAAGAGGTTGCTCCAATGGTAGAGGCGATGCTTTCAAGCTTGAAAAAGCAAGCCCTCGACCCGTACTCGCCTCAGCTTGTGGCGGCACGCTTTGATAAGCGCGAGCAAGAATACGCTCGCTTGTTAAAGCAACAACAAGACGATGCATACACCCAGTCTTTGGTGCAGGATAGAGTGAAGCGCGTGGCCAAAAACATGGCTGCGCAAAGAATACGATTCTTACATGATATGACGAAAAAACAGTGGGTTCCCACGTCTAAAATGGACGAACGCAAAGTGAGACTCGCAGTGAAGGTTCCCAGTGGCTCCAGAGTCGTCATTTCAGTGCCTGAATCCACGACGGTTAGTGAAATATACATGATGGCAGAACTCGAAATGTATCGAGCTCGAACTGGATCAGCGGAGCCTTCTCAGGAATCAGATGGGACAATCAATATTGACAACTATTACAATTTATTCCCATCAAAGTTTGAACTTCTTCAGCCGTTCCCGAAAAAAGTCATAGCTTGGCTGCTGAAACCCATCCACGAAATCATCGAATTGAGATCAGGCGCGAACTTAATTGTGGAGATGGACAGTGAGAGTGACGAGGAGCCCTGAATCGTGTGCGAAAGCACCTCGGGCAGGAGATTTTAAATTCCTCGCCGCCATCACAAGGTAAAAGAGCTCTACTTTGAAATCTAATCAAAAAACCTTCGGGGCAGATTACCGCCAAATCCCAGGGTACCCCAATATTACAATCTAGCCAGAACCAACAGGAGGGCGCGCCAGCGTTCCATGTCTGGCAATTCTGCACCACGGTGATGACTTTTACTACATAAGGTTGGGCATGCGCTCACCACGAGTCTTTCAAATAATGACGCTCATGAATTTAATTATGTGTCTATAGTCCTAAACCTGTAGTCTATTTGTCCCGACCCACCCGGCACAAGCCTCTCAATGACAGAGGTGTTAAGCCACCTTGACCTGATAAGCTCGAAACATCACGTGATTGATTCGAGGCCGGGGCGGAGGAGCGCCTTGAACATCGTACGTGCGCCAGACCCTGAACCACTTGTCGATAACCATGAGTACTCGTCAATCCAGATTAGAAGCCGAAAAGCTCCATATAATAAACCAGCTGCGTTCCCGCGAACGCTCGGCGTCACCTCTGCTTGGCCTCTATCACAGTCGCTCTCCCCTGACACAACCCGACGATGCCGACCTTTCCGCAGATCTCAAATGGTCAATCACGAACCATGACCCGCTGGAACGCCTTGGCCTGCCCAATGTAACTGAAAAAGATAATATCAATTGGGATAACGACCCCAGTGAGGAGGAACAAATTAGCGACGATGAAAACGGCGAAAAGTTCAAGTACGACGATACCGGCAATATCTTGCCCAACTACGCGTGTCGTGATGATCAGATGGACCAGGTATCTTCGATTTTGGAGCACTCAAACTTGAATGACCGCAACACCATACAGCAGTTGGAAATGTTGACCGCCAGCGAGCGCGCAGTTGCCAACGCTCGCAATATCGGCACTCCAATCGACGAACAAGTCTTGGCAAAGTTGAGTGGGGAAAAACAAAAGTTGACAGGCAAAGATTCGTTGGATTTGGATAACCTCGATCAGGACCAAGAACAAAGACGTCAGAAGTTGGAAGAGTACCTGACATACCGTCGGCAGGTTCTCCAAGAAAATGGACATGCCGCGGGATTAACCTCTCCCGACCGTGCAAAATCTCCAAACAAAGAGTTTATGGTCCCCTATACATCTGCGGTTGAGGATAAGCTCGATAGCGAGTTTGCCCTGCGTCTTAATGAAACCATCGAAGAGGGCGAGGTCGATCTGAGTAAACAAAACTCTCGCGTGATCCAAACCATCACGCGAGGAAACTTTTTCAGCCTTATTGACCCCAACGTCAAGCCAAAAATGTTTTTGGTGTGCATGGACTTTTCTCCCGAGTCAATTTTCGCCTTAGAATGGTGCTTGGGAACTGTACTAGTGGATGGCCTGGTGCTTTTCCTTGTGTGCGTGATTGAGGAAAACGACAATAACCATCATTTGAAGGGATCGACAAATGAAACTGCACGCGAGACTCACCGTCTCAATATGCTCACGCGAGCGAAAACTCAAGTGCTCAACCTTCTTAAACTCACAAAGCTACAAATCCACATTGTTATTGAAATCGTTCATCACCCTATTCCGCGTCACCTTATCTCAGAGCTCATTGAAAACCTACAGCCCACGCTAGTCGTGGTTGGCTCACGTGGTCAAAGTGCCCTCAATGGTGTTTTGCTCGGGTCCTTATCTAATTATTTGGTCACAAAGTCGTCTGTCCCTGTGATGGTGGTTCGCGAAAAGTTGAAAAAGATTAACCGTTTCAAGTCCGGGTCCCTGGTCTTTTCGAATAACATAAAGCCTCTCACGTTGTCTGAAGCAAGAGTGGATTGATTCAAACGATATGACAATATCTAGTTTTCCCTTCAGTTTATTACATTCCCCCAAAGTGGATTCTTCAACCGACGCTTGACGCATTTGGATATAAATGGACATGGCTCCAAACCATCGCGATCTGTCTCGAAGCCCACCTACAATATAGCCTGCTGGCTTTGCTTTCGATACCTCACTAAGAAGAAATTTGAGACATATATTTTCACGGCGTAAAAGGATGGAGGACCATCGAGCTCATATCAGTGCATTCTTATTGAAGTGGCATCATCACAATTAGAGGATGGTGTTAAGCAAGCACTGTGACCTATTTCTATATTATACCAGCAAATTAACACACGTTACGATTTGAGATCACGAACGGAATGTATCTGCATCCAGTTTAATAGCTAAAAGCACATCTCGAACAATCCCGTCTGCGCGTTCAGAGGAACCAGAATCACGCTGGAAGAAGCAAGGAGACGGCGGTTGAACTCTGGCTGGATATTTGGGCTTGTTGGAAAAGTTCAATCAGGATTCTGGCTGAATGTGTCAGGCGCCATAGTATGCTGCTCGGCAAACCCTTTCGGCTGCATCTATTTGATGCCATGGCCCACGCCCCCTCGATGGACATCTCTCATCTTCTCGCCGATGTTACCGTTTTTTTGAAGGCCTGCTCCTCATATGATTCGAGTATCAGGTATGACGGCACAGATCGGAACAACAGTCGAAATGCCAGATTCAGAAGTAAAGTTCCGTCAAACTCTTTGTGGAGAATTTCTTTCTGCAATCTACGGCAGGACAACTTGCAGGCGCGTAATATGATGGTTTCATGTTGGGCGTGCTCACACGGGTGGACCCTCGCTTTGAACGGCGCCGACTTCCAATGTTTTTCACACACCGGCCACAAAACACGTGGCCGCACTGATTGATGAAGACTCGCCGCAGAAGGTCTCGGTCTGCTTGCGTGAGTTGAGCGACGCAAATCCACGGGCTTTGTACTCGCAATTCCCGAGCATACTTTTCAAAATAATCATCAAACTTGGGGTCAACCACGAACTCGTCAGGGATGCCCTGGCCCAAAATTGTGCCGCACAACTCACATCCTAAGTGAGAGTCAGCTTTGATGTCATTCGTATATCCTTTCAATTCTTGCTTCGATATTTCCTTCTTGGCTGCTATCGCTTTCTGATTATGGGCAATCGCGCTTTGATAACGAGAATCGAGCTCGGACTCGTTTTCTCGCTCGATGCGCTGCATTATACCATTTTCCACTTCATCCGGCAGACCGAAATAGTGGCCGTGTTGTTGGAGAGCTGCCAATAATGCGGTCGTTCCCGGTCTCATGTGGGCCCAGTTCAAATATCGGCTAATTGAGCCGAGGTTGGGTGCAAATGCCACGGTACCACGCGTATTATGATCCGCGCCGACTTCATGCCCCCGACGAGGCCCACGGACTCGGGCAGGTTGATTTGGCGGAGCATGTCGGTCCCGAAGCCTTCTCGGAGCGGGATCATTCCTAACTCTGATGCTAGCACTCCCCTCTTGGGCAAAATCCTGTCTAACTCTGATACGACCATTCCCTTCGAGAGCGGGTTGATTGCGAGTGGCACTGATATCAAAGCTGCCAATGGGCGTGGTCACCACGGCTTGAACGTCTTGTGGGATGGATGGGCTATGTCGCTCTTCGACAATGTGAATGTCATCGTCAACCATAAATGGAAGATTCTCCCTGGCGGCGGGTCGGGAGAACTCTCGGGTGGTGCTGTTTGAAGAGGGCCGCCTCGTGGCACTGGTGGAGCGGGTAATTTCGATATCATCGTCAACTTCTTCATCAGAAAGTATCTCAATCGACTCCAGACGACGGTTCGGATGCAGCGGCGAGGGGAGTTCTCGATGTCTGTCTCGAGTGCATACTCTTTCCCTTCCAGTCATGGCCCTACGTCGCTTCTGACCGCGATTCGCAGGTCCCTCCATATTACTCAAGTGAATTCGGCAGGAAAGAGGAAAGTAGGCGAAATGCTAGGCGAAATGCGATCTCACAAGCACGAGTTCCTTGAATGAAAGTATGAATTCCTCACAGATCGGTGAAGAAGAAAGAGTGATAAAGTGGCGAACTGGCTTAGCATTCGTCATCACCTCAACCGCTCTCCGCTCTAATAAGAATAATATTCTAGTCACGTGATTAGTTACGGGTCATGAATAGCCAGCGGTATGTGTATTTACTTTGCCGCAAGACGATAATCAACGGAGCTTTCGTTGATCTTTATGTCAGAATGTTTCATATAAGAATTTGTCAAATAAAGAGATTTACAGAATCGTAACAGTCTTTCGTCGGTTTCTTGAGTGCGTCGTCAAACGCGAACTACGCCCAGGGTTCAATCTAAAATATGATGCTTTGATTCCTAAAATTTTCTATACTTTACAAGGATGGATTTACTTTTTCAATCCACTTCTCATGTATTTTCCTACGACCACACAGTGATCTCTTTCGTAGGGCTCCAAAGTCAACTGCTCCAAAGGCTTGATGCGTTCTTCGCGCAACTTCTGGACCTCTCTGGCGAAAACGGTCTCGGCGTCAACTGTAGAATCAATACAGTTGGCCTTGATCGAAATCACAACGGTACCTTGGTCTTTCAAGAACAAGTGCGAGTTCAAGGCAATAATACGGGCCTGATCAGGTTGGGCAACATCGGCGAACACACAGTCGACCATACCAACCAACATACGGTATTTCTGAGGGTGGCGGGCATCATCAATGATGGGCACGACATTAGGGCGCTTCTTGGCCATACCGATCAACTCTCTACCAGGACGGTGAGAGAACTCGACAGCGTAGACGCATCCCTCGGGGCCAACAACATCGGAGACATGGGAGACGGAAGTACCGGATGCGGCACCAAGGTAAAGAACCTTCTTACCAGGAGCGATACCCAACTCGTCAATACCACCCATGATACCGGCAGCCAACTTTGAGCGGAAGGGATTCCACACACGATATTCGATCTTAGTAGGGGCAGCGCCCTCCTCCTTGGCGGGCTCCTCGACGGAAACTCTCTTCTCACCGTAAACAGACTCACCGGGGGCCATGTTTTTGGTGACCAACAAATCTTCCTTACCACGGGCAATGAAGACACCGGCATGTCTGTGAGGCTCGATGACGACCTTGGCACCTCCACGAGCACCTCCGCGAGCACCACCGCGGCCTCCACGAGCACCTCCACGGCCACCGCGTCCACCACGGTCTCCAAAGCCACCGCGACCTCCACGAGCACCTCCGCGTCCACCGCGGTCACCTCCGAAACCTCCACGGCCGCCTCCGCGCCCGCCAAAGCCTCCACGGCCACCACGTCCACCGCGGTCACCACCGAATCCACCTCGGGATCCACCTCTTCCTCTTGGAGCAAATGACATTATAGGAACTTGTTAGTTTGTTTGAGCAAGAGCCTTGATGAGCAGGAGATGTGCCAATTTCGCCTGCTCGAAAAATTTTCCTGTCGAGGAAGCCCAACTTGAGCCGGTGTATGCAGGCAGCGAAGGTTGTAAGACGATGTTAATACTTCAATTGTAGATGCTACAGTGTTCTTATGGCTCTCCACTCAAGGTCCACTTAGCACGCACCATTGGTTTAACCATTACTCCACTTTTGGCTCCGATCCTATCATGCGTCTTTAGTGCAGAGGCAATTTTGGCCTCCAAATGCGACATTTTCGATAGAATGATGGATATAAAAACTTTCATGACTCCTTTCGATTTAAAACTATGCAACCATGATTATTGAAGTACTCGCCGTGTTACCCGAGTAGTTTCAGTCTCGAGGAGTGCGTTTGGCAGTATATATGAACCATATGTTGACCTTGATGCGATGGACATCGTGCGGCTCAAATCAACCACGTGACTCTTGACAAAGTCTGGGGAACCCGTTCGAATGATTATTGATAACGCAGAATAGCTATTCAGGAAAGATCACAACCTCGCAGCCCCGATGCACGGTGTTCAGACGTTATTTGAGAAAATTGTCTCGAGCTTTTGTTCATTCGAGAACCCCCAGTTTGATGGCGGGGATTTCGTTGAACAAAAATGACGATTGTTTGGAATTACCATCCTAGGGTTTCGAACTATGATTTGACACCAAAGTGCTTATCCAGGCTTGATACCTCGGTGTCTGGGCTGGAGTGGCTAAATCCTTGAGAGAACATCAATTCCAATCACTTCCCATTCCACATTTACTCGAAGGAAACGCCACCAATTATTTTTCGAAAAAAATTGGTTGTATAGTGTAGTGGTTATCACTTTTGGTTCTGATCCAAACGACCCCGGTTCGAATCCGGGTACGACCTGTTTCTTTTTATTAACGTTTGAGAACATGCATTGCGTTGTGATAATAAATGTCAAGCTTTTTGACACTAACAAGATGACGGTGGCAAAGACTCAGCTCTTGAATGTGTCAACTCGAAGTATCGAATAATAGTGCCATTTCCATCGACTTCTGTATACTGACGGACGCAGAGCGTACATCCACGATATTACAATGTGACTTTTTCTAACAACCAGAGTACCAACTCAGCATCTTGTTACCCCCAACTGAGTACATTGAAGTATTCTCACCGAATATTGCACATACAGACATGGCCAACATGCGCTCTCTAGAGCATGTGATTCTTCCCATCCTGGACCATGAAATGGTTTAGTTGGTAGCGTATCTTAAAGGCACGCATATGGCGATCATCTTGTGAAGGGTTTACACGGGATCAAAGTCTTCGTTTCATTGATTTTCTGGTGTGTGTGGACTTTGCGACATGTTGTTTTGTGGTAACGGGCTTCTCTGTTAGCAAAAAAGGAGCTTCCTCGAGATTTCCTCTTTCGACTTCAACAATTTGAAGACGGTCAGTGTTCACAATCATCGGTCTTTTTTATGATTATCAGAATAAAATGCGATTTCGTAGTTTGCATCAACAATTTCACTGAGTGCACAGCTTATAGGACAGCCACCACAGAACTTAACGTCTCAAACTGCCTTGAACAAACGTCGCTAGTCATTTACCTCTGTGATGTGGTATCTCATGGGACATACGAGGAGCGCTAAGGTAGCGTGCGTTGCAGTTAGGAGGTTCTGGCTGCGAAATTCTGAAGATCGGATGTTTGCAGCCAAAATAGTCCCTCATGAAGCTATTCACATTTGTAAAAGGACCTGTCTTCGAATCCACCACTGCCATCCGTCCTGAATTTTCGTTAAAGCTTCAATGACTTGAATGGGATGATGTATGCTAGTGTGATACCGATATGATTGGGTTCGATTTTCTCACTACGCCCGTGCGGGGGACTTTTCGAAATGTCCCAAGATCCGGCTTGGTTAAGAGTCTCGGTCTACGCATCTTCTCCATTCTCGCGGAACCACTGTGACGCGACAAGCTAGAAAATGGAAGTCAGTGCCAGACCTTTGTTGAATGGAAGGGAACAGATGTGCTAATGAAATTCATTCGTGGGAGCCGTGGCGCATATATTTCACCGATTGAGCTTGGCGTTGCACCGATTCAGTAACCTCGCCGTTATGCTCGCGTCCTAGCTCTCTGATAAAAGGCACGTACGAGAGATTGATTTCGACGAAACGTTTCAAAAATGCTTTATACCTTACAAAGGCTGATTCTGTGAAACATCAACAACACCGCAGACTGTTGAGTAAAGTTTACACAAAGCCAATATAGGTTCCTGCGAAGTTTCGCCGATGAACCTATTTCGTAACTTGCAATCTCGAATCGAAGACGGGAATTATCCCTGAAAGAAAAAGCCAGCTTGCGTAAAGATTACTCGCTTCATCTAAATATTTGTCTGCTGTACGAACCTTTGTGACATCCCATTATAGTGCTTTATTTGAATGTTCAATGCGAACATATAGAAATTCCTGCGCGGCTGACTCTCATTCATCGCCATTTACATCTCCCTGACTGTTGCCGCGACCCCCGAGGTCCCTGAGGAATAGATGACTACAGCTCTTTACTTGCTCAAACCTCCCTTTTTTTTCTCAATCGCGTATCGACTATTGGAAACGATTCGAGATCAAATTGATCCTCAAAGTCTCTTACCATCCAAGACCGCATTGCCAACAAAGTCGGCCTCGACCGCCGTTATTCGAACACAAAAAGTAGTGGATTTGTTCCCACCATCATCCAGACCGAGAAATCGAGGGCTTTCTCGCTCCGCCAGCATCTTGATCTTCACTTGAGTTTGACACTTGCCCGTATATTGGTGACCTTTACTGGGGTACCGACGTCAAAATTCTGATAACGCTATTCAACGTAAGCCCACTACTGCCGTATTAAACTAAGCGTGCGCATTTTCTCGGTATTGGTCTGCAACACAACGCTCATAGTAGATGGGCTCAACAAAACTTAGGATTTTTCCTATTCCTAATCGAAAACCGCAACAGCTGTGAGCAAAGAAGTCTCGTTCCAAAGCTTTTGGCACGAGACATGAGAGCTCGTGAATTCATCTGTCCTGAAGGTGATATTGCTCGATTCAACATGCCCGACAGTTAGCTCGAAGAGGCGATTTGACTGCGCTTGGGACGTTGACTTGTTGATTTTGCAAAAATGAGATGTTTTGCAAACGAGGAACACTCCCCTATTGCGAAGAAGCATTCGCACGCTGATGCCCAGAAGTTTTTCTGGTATGTGAAGGACAAGTCCACATTTTCAACTAGGAGAGGCACCTTAAATGAGTTTATCCTGGAGATGCAAAGAATTGAGTCTTCAAGCGACATTCTTATAGTCAGAATTGAATTATGCCCCTAAGAGGTTTCAACCCTGGATAGTTACGCTGTGATTGCGGGTCATATGGCCCTTGGAACAAACGAAAAACAAGAGGCCAAACCATACAGCGAGCCGATTTGAGTCGAGAATAAAAAGTAATATAGTAAATCAAGTTTATACAATGGGGAAGAAGACGGTATTTAGGACGGCCCGAACAGTTTAAACCCTAGTGCTTTCCCAATCAGTAGACGGCCACAATTAGTAGACGGTCACAATTAGTGAACAGTCACAATCATGCTGATGTCTGAATAGCTTTGAGAAGGACGAGCTACCAGGAAGCTACCGATTTTTAGAAATGGCAGGATCAAAAGGATTGCTGCTCTACACACGGGAGCCATTCCGAATTGTCATTGCGAGTTCTACAATCATCTCGTGGGCTATAAGGCATGTGTTATTGTCAGTGACGTCATAATCTCGGAGGCGGCATAAGTCGCGAAATGAAATATCGGACTTCATGCTCTGATGCGGATCAAGCGGCGAGGATAAACGGGGACATCAACATCGCTGCAGAATATATAAAGTTTACGTGACGCGAGGTACGACAGTCAAGGAACCTTATGAATACACAGGGAGATTGGGGTCCATAGTGGATGGTGTAAATTATTCTGTTCATGCAGGGGCCCTCATAACAATGCCCACCAAACCTGATCAACTTGAAAAGTGCGCACTGCGTTTCAAAGATATCAATCACAACATGAACACGAGAGCCAATATACGGTTTGTATCAACCATCACTGGGGTGATTTCAGTGTGGTTCACTAAACTTGAGTCAGATTTTTTTACACGTAACTTGCAATCACGAAATTCTTTGCCCATTCGCCACTCGCCCAAAATTGCGACATGAGAGAAACCTCAGGGGTCTAAAAATCACAAAAATTAGTCAATGCGGAAAAATACGCGGAGAAGTCCGCCGCATTTCTTATCTCCGTCTCTTCGCAAGCTTAGATTTTCGTGCGTATATAACTACACATCATCTCCCAATTCAAGGTTGACGTAGTCGTAATATTTGACTCATCATGTCCTTATCCGAGAAGTCTTCCAACCCACCTTTACCATTGGAGGAAGGCGTCGTGGCCAAACCGAAGTACATCGAGAGTGCTGCCGGTGATGGCACGTCCCGCGAGGATCAGTACCTCCATGGCTTCCCTCTCGTTATATGTTTCTTCTCACTCTTTTTGTGCCTCTTTTTGGTTGCGCTCGACCAGACAATCGTTTCAACCATTCTTTCCACAGTCGGCAACAAGTTCGATGCTTACGATCGTGTGGGATGGCTTCTGTCGGGGTTTCTTCTCGCCCTTTCCGTTTTCATTCAACCTTTCGGAACCATATCCATCATCATTGGCCGCAAATGGGCAATGATCATTGGTATCATCTTATTTGAGATTGGGTCTTTGGTATGTGCCCTTGCGCCAACTATGAATGCTCTTATCGGAGGAAGAGTCCTTGCCGGTGTGGGCGCCGCCGGCATTCAATCGCTTGTATTCGTCATCGTCACTGAGATCGTCACCATCAATAAGCGGCCTGTTGCCATGGCCATCATTTCGTGCACCTTTGCGATTGCTTCCGTCTTGGGCCCGCTCGTCGGAGGTGCTTTCACTGAGCACGTTACATGGCGATGGGCGTTCTACGTCAATTTGCCCATTGGTGGAGTTGCCCTCGCATTCTTCTTCTTCACATTCAAGCCACCAAAGGGCACCATCAACGTCAAGGAGAGTTTGTTGAAATATGACTATGTCGGCACAGTTTTGGTGATTATTTGGTGCGTGCTTCTTTTACTTGCATTTACGTGGCCTGGTCAAGGGTACGCCTGGGGTTCCGCTGCCGTGATCACCTGTTTCGTTCTTCTGGGTGTGTTCTGCATCATATGGGGCTGGTGGAACTTTTTCTTTTGCAAAAACCCTTTGCTTCCCCGCAAAATTGTTGTGCGCGCTGGTGTATTGACCGCCGTTGGATCCATTGCCGGCTCATTCTCTTTCTTCATCATGCTGATGGTGTTTTTACCCATCTACTTCCAAGTAATCCGCGACTGTCTGGCACTCTCCGCCGGTCTCCACCTCTTACCTACTATTGTGGCCGTTGTAATCTCGTCCATTTTCAGTGGTGTCACCATCCAGAAACTGCGTTACATCAAGCCATTCGCTATTGCCAGTGGTATACTCACCCCTATCGGAGCGGGCTTATTGACATTGCTCGACGTCGACTCGCCCTTTTCCAAACAGGTGGGTCTCCTTATTATTGCGGGTGTGGGTATCGGCTTTATGTTCCAGCCTGCTGTGTTATGCGCCCAGATTAGCGCACCCGATATTCCTGGTGCCATCATTATTATCACCGCGTTTTCCAGTTTCTTCCGTGCTTTGCTTTCAGCTGTATCTGCTACATTAGGAAACGCAGTATACTCTGCTTCCGTCAACAATATCTACAAGCAAAAGATTGGGAGTGCATCACCCGAAATTCTCGCCGAGTTGCAGTCATACGGGATCACGGCCCGGTCGCTTCAAGCGAGCAATTCCATTTTGACTAGACTCTCGCCGCAAACCGAGCTCTTCTTAAAAAAGATTTTCATGCAAGCTATCAGAAACACATTTTACATGGGAATAGGTTTCGCGATTATCGGCTCCATCTGTGCTTGTTTCGTGACAAACAGGAGGTTACCTCTGCCCGAGGATTTGAAACATGAGGCTGAAGAAGAGGAAAAGCAAGTCGAAGAGGCAGAAGCCAATGGGGAACTCCCCGCGGCTTTACGCCTGAACGAGCTGATCGAAAAGGAAGAGCTGAAGCTGCGTCTCAGTGTACTGAGGCTGAGCCAAGAAGAAATGAAAGCTCAATAGAACACAATACCCATGGGGATGAATGTATATATAATGTCAATATAAATCAAGCAATTTAATAAATCAAAGATCAAGACTCCCTCTCAAGACAGACACCCACTTCACTGATCGACCCCACCAATATCTGAGATGAGGGGGCTCGTATATCTGACCTGTTTGCCAATATTCCGTGTGTGTTAGCTCGCCTTCAAATCCCGGAAAAATAGACTCCGCTTCTCCGCGAAATGTTTGCGCAAAAGCGGGGAAGACCTTTATATGCAGGTACACCATGTGACTTTTTTCCGAACGGCGTGTGAACGTCGAGTATTTTCATACTATAAGTAGTCAGGCCCATCGACTGCACATTTTCGTCGGCAAGTCAGACAAAAAAATGCCTAAAGACGCGAGTAAACCTATCATTCAGCCCGCAAAGACTATTACGGTGAACGAAAATGACTCTCCGATAGATCCTGACTCATACTTTGACATTTACATCCGCTTCAATGACGACTTGGAGAAAGATTATTGCTTCCAGGTTAATAATGAGACGAGGTTTGCTGACCTTTTCCACGTATTCCGGTCACTTCCCTTATCGCTCCGTCCAAGTGTCTTTTACCATGCGCAGCCGACCACATTCAGAATAAGCACTTCCCCTGGATATCTCACCAGTGACGGAGCGCTTCTATTCGATTATAATGCTGAGAAGCTGTCTCGTGCCATTCCTAGCGTCAACGAGAAGATCGTCGACCACGTTCATCCTGGCCAGCTCATCCTTCCTCAATGGGAGTTTAACTCATTTGCATATTACGCTTTTGTGTCCGCCCTTCTTGTGTGGCTCTATACCGATTTGCCAGATTTTATCAGCCCCACACCCGGCCTTTGCTTGACCAACTTTGTCACCAAAATCGCCACAAACGTGTTGGAGAAAGTTGGCCAACACGCATTGGCCAAGCGCATGGTCGATGACATTAACGAACCTGTTTCACACCTCTTGCAGGGCACTTTTTTTGTCATGCACATTTTCAAGTGCTTGGTTATCTACTTTATCTTATACTCAGGCATGTTCAACCCCATCAAGATGATCCGCTTTGGAAACAAGGGAGTCAAGTTGGATGTCTCGCACCAAGAGTTGATTGACATGGGCTGGACGGGATCTCGCCGTGCTACGCCTGACGACTATGTCGAACACTACCGCAATCACAAAATCGAACAGCATGGTGGCTTGGTGCCTGCACACCAGGCCGGTGTTTTCGACTCTCTCAAAAACTTGGGAAGTGTCTTGAAAGCAGGCGAGGGATTCGATACCCCTTTGGGAACTGAAGCTTCCTTGGAGGAGATTCGCAAGTCTGGAAAGTTTTTATTGACTGACGCATACACTAAGGAATTGCGCAGTGAGTTCACCGACTTTTTGGCATCCAAGCCCGAACTGGAAATGGTCACCTATATCAAACAGTATCGTAGATACGGTTTGTTGCACAGCGACGAGAAGATCAAAAATATCGTGGATATGATTAAGGAGAGGAAGAGTCAAGCTTAGAGACCACAGTAGTTGTACTATAGAAATAAAACATGTCTTCAATCTCTAGATGCAAAGTACGATGACGTCATCGATCAGGAGGCGTGACCACACGGTCGCGATCAAAACACACGGGAGATTGCTTGACGCCCCAACCAAGACTTGCAATGAATCGACAGGCTTGGTAGAAGCGCGCTCACATGGTCGTGTACAACGTTGTGGGGACGAAAAATATCGAGTGGGCCATACAGATGGCAAAGAAGGAGTCGACGCTTTTCGTGAACTGCACTGGCCCTGAATCACTTATCGAAGCTGCTGAACTGATAGGCAGTCTGATTGCAAGCCAACAATTAATTGATTATCAATGTGTGGGAAATATGGATCGGGTGTACGAATCCATTGGGGATAATACTGTTGTGATCATCGAACGGTTGAGTATAATTCTCGAAAGCGGGCCACCTCAAGACAATACATGCCACAAGAACAATGACATCATAGGCTTGGTGACGAGGTGCAGGCGTAGCAAGCGTACTCTTATGTTCTTAGAACCCCACTTTAACCATTTCCTAAGTATGTTACTGGATGTGGATGTCACGACATGAGGTACATTACAGCGGAGCTCTCCGCGGAAGTGGTTGTGGGACCCCCTTTCGGAAAAAAATATACCTCAATTCCCTTTCCCCGCAAAATGTCTCCTATTGACAAGCCTCCTCCATCCGCCCGAGGTTTGGCCTTTAAAAGTTATGGAGGGGTGCCTGTTGAGTACAGTCGTCTCATTTAATTTGGCTCTTCTTTTTGCATTGTAAAGTCATGCTTCCTCTCTCTCCTTGGACATCAGGTCAAACCGTTGTTTCCGCGCATCCCCCCTCATGCCCCCAAATAATTCCCAACCATTTGAGCCATCATCTAAACTCTCAGCGCAATTGTTCTCCAGATAAGGACATCTTCTTAATGTATGACGAGATACGAGTTCTAATCAAATTATCGTGGATCCGCGACTTTATCAACAGTTGTCATTCGCTGAATTACACCAATAACGATGTGACCGTGACCCATCTCGTCTTGTACATCTACTACTCACAAGCCACCTTATTGCTGCGACTATTCTACGTCAACGAAATAAGATTGCTTCATTCCGGGATGGCTTATGCATTCAATCTGGGTGATCTGCCGTGGAACTCTCCCCCACTCGTTGCCGTGCTCAATCGTGGTTCACTGTTCCAATGTGCCATCTCACACTCGAAATCTAATCCTTACCGCTTTTTCAATCTTCAGCTGTACATGGCTTCGCATCCGGGTCGACACGCCGATGCAGTAGCTAGAGCACGCGGGAGAATTCGCTGGTATCGTTCAACCCGCTCTGCATTGAAGAAAATAACCACCTAGTCTCGATCTAGTGGTCCCAACCAATAAAACCTGAGATGTTTAGTCGTCTACCTTCATATCCCCATGAAGAATGTGAATTTAACACTTTTCGTAGCAACGGCGGGATTTGGTATATGTAGTAACGCTTTTTTCATCAATGTGGGCATACGATTTGATTTCAAAATTGTTCAAAGTCATCTATAATCTCAATTTGGCAGATGAACACCCTCATCAAGTAGCCCGTTTATATTGTTGCATATGGATTTTTCAGCGGAGCTCGTCCTTTGTAGCTGGATCAAGACTCAGCATTCGCGCCATTCTTTATCATGGTCCGATCAAGGTGTATGTGCTCAACAACCTACGATAGTCGGCGCCGGAGCAACATCAGTAGACACGCACTTGGTAGTGATCGTTTTATTTTGTATTTTACGCTGATTTTTGTCAAAGTTTTTAGCACAAACATCAGGATTGAAAATTGAGCAGTGTCCTTGGATTTTTATTTTTCTTTATTAACTCGGGCTTCAAACATTACGAATGAAACGCAAGTTATATCACCTACAGCAAGCCTTGTCGCGACAGACCTGGGGTCTACAGTCATGAGTATTTCAAATCTTGTATTACAATGCGTTTGCTGCATTCTACTTAGTATCCGAAAGCAGCCAACTTCTGGGCAACATCCGACTCGGCAGTAGCATCCTTTGCGGCGGTGATCTTCTTGGTCAAAGCCTTCTTCTTGGCGTAGTACTCGGCAGAGTGCAACTTTCTCTTGGACTCCAACTTGTCGACAATAGACTCGTATTTCCAGCCGACAGCGGTAGACAACTTACCGACAGTGGTGTACTTTCTGCCGGGCTTCAATCTCAAGACTCTGAGAGCCTGGGGAACAACGACTCTCTTCTTCTTGTCGTATGGAGGGGGGATACCCTCAAAGACCTTAAGTCTCTCCAAGGCAGCCTTACCACGGGGGGTCTTGTGGGGGATCATACCACGGAGGGCCTTGTATAAGATTCTCGAGGGAGCTCTAAAGTGGAAGGGACCCTTGAGCTTGTTGTATCTGGTGGCTTTTCTGAGGTAATCGTGGTACTTGAGCTTGTTTCTGAAAAACTCACCCGAGATGTTGAGGGCCTCACAACGGACGACAACGACCTTCTGGCCGTTCAACAACTGCTTGGCGACGATGGACGCGAGACGACCAAGGAGGTGTCCCTTACCGTCAATGACAACAACAGGTTCAAAAGTAGACATGGTTGGCGTGCTAATAACAGAAAGGCCGTGGGAAATCCGCTGGTAAATTTTTCACGATACCCAGTTTCGCAGCGGCACGGAGGTTGCAAAAGTCATCACGTGGCTGGCATCGGTTGAAGTAGCGCGTCTATCACAAAATCGGGACCGTGTTTAGTCATCATTGATCTCACGTGCCGTAGGGCCACAGCCCTATAAATGGCTGCACCCTATTTTGCAGCCATGGACCATCAAGAGAATCCTTGACGTATACGGTGGTATTACCCATTCAACAGTGACAATTACATGAGTTCGATTTGAAATAGTTCAATTTCTATCTTTCGCATTTTTAACTTGAGTGTATAAAAAACTATATATATAGCACTTATCAAATGTCAAATTCTCCGGCATCGGCCATGCTGTTGACGACCAGGAGAATAGCCTCGAAAGATGCCTGTGACACGTCAGTGTGGATTCCACATCCCCAACGCTTGACACTCTGGTTCTGGGAGTTCACGTAGCTCAACTCAATGTATGTTGCAGCTTTGGCGGAAGAGCCCAGACCCAACATGTGCTCAGAGTAGTTGACAACCTCGAAGCGAGTGCCGAACTTGGCCAGCAAAGAGTCAATAAAGGCAGAGATGGGCCCATTTCCGGTACCGGTGAGCTCAATGTCACCGGTGCCGCGAGAGTCAGTCAAAATAAGCTTGATTTCACGGTCTTGCGAGGTGCCCGATACTTTTTCAATGTTGAATTCCTTGAGCTTGAGGCGGTCATGGGCCAAGTATTGTTCTTTGAATAACAGACTGATCTCGTCGGTCTTGAGTTCACGCCCAACACTATCGGCCCTGGTCTGGACCAAGTTGGAGAATGCAACCTGCAATTGGCGGGGCAAATCGAGGCCAAGCGAGCGCAAGACGACCCATGCAGCACCACCCTTTCCTGATTGGGAGTTGACACGGATAACAGCCTCATACGAGCGGCCGATATCCTTGGGGTCTAATGGGAGGTAGGGAATGGCCCAGCGACTCTCTCCCTGAGCGGCACGCTTCTCGGCAACGGAGAAGCCCTTTTTGATGGCATCCTGGTGAGAACCAGAAAACGCACAGGTAACAAGCGAGCCACCGTAGGGAGCACGCGGTGAAACGTTGATCTTGTTGCAGCGCTCGCTCACATCAATGATGGATTCAATGTCACTCAAGTCCAAGTTGGGACTGACACCCTGGGTGTACATGTTAAGAGCGACAGTCACAAGGTCGACGTTACCGGTTCTCTCACCGTTTCCGAAAAGGCATCCCTCTACACGGTCGGCACCGGCCAAAAGGCCGAGTTCACTAGCTGCAACACCACATCCACGGTCATTGTGAGCGTGAGTAGAGATGCAAACGGTTTCGCGGTCAGAAATGTGAGTGGAAAAGTATTCAATTTGATCAGCATACACATTTGGGGTAGATACCTCGACCGTGGCAGGCAAGTTGAAGATAAGGGGGTTTTCGGCAGTAGGCTCCCATGCTTTCTTCACAGCCTCGCAGATCTCAACTGCGAATTCGACGGGAGTGTCACTGAAACATTCAGGAGAAAATTCATAGGTCCACACTGTTTCCTGCATGTCAGGATGGTCTTTTGTGAGAGAACGGACCAATTTGGTGGTCTCGACGGCCTTAGCGATGGCGTCTTGTTGCAGCATGTTAAAAACAACATCACGGAAGAGGTCGGAAGTGGCGAGATAAGTGTGGATGGTTGCGCGCTTGGCGCCCTTGACAGACTCAACCGTTCTTCTAACCAACGGTTCACGCAGTTGAGTTAAGACCTGGATCGATACATCATCAGGGGCATTTTCAACGGCATAGCGAGTGAAATCAAAGTCGGTTTGAGAGGCCAGGGGAAATGAGACTTCTATTTCCTTGAATCCGACCTCGAGCAACTTGTGGAAATATTCTTTCTTCTCAGGAATCGTCATGGGGTCAGGAAGAGATTGGTTTCCGTCTCTTAAATCAGTTGAAAGCCAACGAGGCGCACGAGTGATCCTTTTATTGGGCCATTGACGGTTAGGCAAGTCAACGGCAAGGAAGGGCTTATACTTTTTAGAGGGGTCACGGAGCATGTTTTTATAAGTGAGCTCAACCGGAGGGATTGAGCGAGAAGCGCGACTCATAGCTGGAGCTGCTTTCTGGAAAGCTCGCGGAGTAGATTTGAACATTAATCCAACGAAATGTACCAAAAATTGATTAAACGGATCAGTGTGAAAAGTGGGCGGGGTCGCAGATATAAATGTACGAGAAAATCTACGTTGCCTCGAAATTAGTCATGACAGGCATGCAACGCACGATGAAGATGGGCTGTTTTGCCAAGTTCCGGAAAAGATTTACGGTATGTATAGAAGCAGGACATTCTCACGCCCATTGTAGATGAGGGGAGCTTCTAAACCAAAGCGGAGGAGAGGCAACCCTTGGAACTTGGCGAGGTATGAGGCGTTCGAATTAAGCGGGGTGATGAACAGGGATACCG
This sequence comes from [Candida] argentea, assembly GCA_030581555.1. Classification (NCBI taxonomy): domain Eukaryota; kingdom Fungi; phylum Ascomycota; class Pichiomycetes; order Serinales; family Debaryomycetaceae; species [Candida] argentea. The sequence continues at coordinate 24,081 of JAKTTQ010000300.1, forward strand.
CCAATGAGGGGTGCTTTGGAGTCATCACACCCGAAAAAATGCCGGTACCGGCGAGACATTCCAAGCCGATTCCTGGCCATCGGTCAGAGCGGTAAATAATATATGATACGTCTCGATTAGGAAGTCTAGTGTAAAATGCAAATCAAGGATGCATATTGCCACGGAAAGTCGCTGTTTCCGTAACAGCGCCGAGCTATTCACCACTCTGTATAAGGGCAAGAGTCAAGGAGTGAGGACTATGCTTATCAGTGGTTAGAAATAACAGTATACACAAGAGACGATCTCAGGAGACGATTTCTTTGGAGCGGGATTATGCATTTAGGAAGCAGGGGTGGGCGAGTGTAGGGAATACTTACACTCACGCCTCAACAATTACTAATCTCATGCATCATTGCACAGTCGTTCTTGAGAACCCATCCTCTGATCGCTAGGAGCCACACTTTCTGGCATGGAATTCATTCCAAATCGTCTCACGGAGCATAACTCGAAGTGCACAACAGTCCCACGATGAAATGTGCTGCTTGGCTGAGTGTTGCTAGGGTTATCTCCGGTATTACCGTTGCTGTTTACAAGTAAGGTGTGTCTTCATGCAGGTCAATGTCTGCCTGCTCTTATGTGAGTTTGTAAGCATAGCGCGCGCACACTCTATAAATTCAGAGTTTCAGTCGTCGTGGAGTAGTGTCTACCATCAAGAATCATGTCTGGTACAACCGTTTTCATCTCCGGAGCCACTGGCTTCATCTCTCAACATATTTGCAAGCAGCTTTTGGCCGCAGACTACACTGTCATCGGGCTGGTCCGATCAGCTGCCAAAGGTGACAATTTGGCCAAATTGCTCAATTCCAAGAAATTCAGCTACGAGATCGTGGCCGACATTGTCGAGCCGGGTGCTTTTGATGAGGCCTTGAAGAAACATCCTGAGGTCACTGTGTTTTTACACACTGCTGCAGCCGTTATCATGAATACTGAGAATATTGAAGAGTATGTGTTGAAACCCTCCGTTGAGGGTGCCAAGAATGCACTCGAGGCAATTCTTGCTCATGGCCCCAATGTTAAGAGGGTCATTCTCACGTCATCGGTGGTTGCTAACCTTGATTTCTCGAAAATCAATGACCTGTCCCTTGTTGTTGATGAAGAGTCATGGAACCCTGTCACTCACGAAATGGCATTGCTGAATGGATTATTGGGGTATTCTGGAGCCAAGACATTTGCCGAGAGAGCCGCATGGAAATTTATTGAGGAGAAGAAACCAAAATGGTCCTTCTCGACAGTTAACCCAGTGTACGTGTTCGGACCTCAAGCGTTTGACGAGAGTGTGTCGCAAAATTTGAACTTGAGCGCTGAGGTCATTAATTCGATCCTTAAATCGAATCCCGGAGAAATCCTTGATGAAATGCACTCATTCTTTGTTGATGTGCGCGACGTTGCCCATTACCATGTTAACTCGATCACCAATGAAGCTGCTGCAGGTAAACGAGTGATTGCGTCCAAGGGTGAGTTCGACACTCTGGGAGTGATGAAGATTATTTTTGATGACTTCCCCAGTGAGAAGGGTAAGATTGCTGATGCGACGTCTGCTGCCAAGGCCGGCGAAACTGGTCTTTGTCAGTTATCAGTGGGAAAGTCGTGGAGGTTAATGGGCGAGCCCAAATACTCGCTCAAGCAGAGTGTGCACGATCTGGTTGAACAGATATTGAGGGCCAAGAACGCCTAGGTGGCCGATCATATTCATCAGTAGATGTAAATATATAGCCGACTCAATATTCTAAAGAAAGTAACCAGTTGCACAACATCACCATACCACGCAATGGAAATGGACTAATTTGAAAGGTGGCATTGCGACAGCTGGCAGGATTGATGTACGAGCCCATAGATAACTCATGTTGGATCGGAGTCAAAAGCAGCACGTGAGATTAGACTCCATACTGCAAGGGCAAAAAATTGGTGTGTATCAAGACATTGCTCGACCGCTTATCACTTCAACTTGAAAAAAATGTACAACCCGGAGCACAACAGGAAATCACCGGCCGGATACTTCAAGAAGGCGATACCAAAAGATTTGACTGCATAAAAACAACTTTCGGGAAGGGAGCCCCGCTTAGAAGCCTCAACAAGAACATTCGAAGGAAATAATTTAACTCGCGCCTCAACAATTACTAATCTCTTGCATTTTTGTATTCAATCCAAGAACTCGTTATGATACAATCCAAGTACTCGTTGTGACGACATCCTTCTTAACCACTGGCTATCTTGAGTCTCTGCTCGATTTACGCCAGATGTTTTCCATCGAATCCAGCAAGACACGAGCTGCTTTTTGACAATGCCACATGCTTCTACTTGGTTGCAGACCCGTCAGATTATTTCCAGTCTTACTGTCGCTGCTTACTATTGAGCTTTCGCGTATGCATGACACTCCTAATTGAGTTTGTAAGCATTCTCAAGTATAAATACAGAGATACAAGGATCTGATGAGAAGGCTTTTTGGTAGGTATCTTCATGTCTGGAACAACAGTCTTTATTTCCGGAGCCACTGGCTTCATCTCTCAACATATTTGCGAGCAGCTTTTAGCCGCAGACTACACTGTCATCGGGCTGGTCCGATCAGCTGCTAAAGGTGACAACTTGGCCAAATTGCTCAATTCCAAGAAATTCAGCTACGAAATCGTGGCTGACATTGTCAAGCCGGGTGCTTTTGATGAGGCCTTGAAGAAACATCCTGAGGTCACTGTGTTTTTGCATACTGCTGCAGTCGTTTCCATGGCCAACGAGAACATCGAAGAAAACATCTTGAATCCCTCTATCGAAGGAGCGAAGAACGCTCTTGAAGCAATTCTTGCTTATGGTCCCAACGTCAAGAGAGTCATTCTCACGTCATCCGTTGCTGCGATCATTGACCTTTCGAAGATGAACGATCTGTCGCTTTCTGCGAATGAAGAGTCATGGAACCCTACCACTTACGAGATGGCGTTGCTGAACGGCTTGATGGGCTATGCTGGAGCCAAGACATTTGCCGAAAGAGCTGCATGGAAGCTTGTGGAGGAGAAGAAGCCCAAGTGGACTTTTTCGACAATCAATCCGGTATTCGTTTTCGGACCTCAAGCTTTTGACGAGAATGTGTCGCAAGATTTGAACCACAGCGCCGAGATTGTCCATTCGATTCTCAAATCCAAACCCGGAGAAATCCTCAATGATACGCATTCCTACTTTGTCGATGTGCGTGACGTGGCGCATTACCACGTCAGCGCGATCACGAAGGATGCTGCCGCTGGCCAACGGATCATTCCATCTAAGGAACCGTTTGACACTTTTGGTGTGATGAAAATCATCGCTGAAGACTTTCCCAGTTTGAAGGGTAAAATTGCAGATGCAACTTCGACATCTAAGAGCGGACCAAGCGGGCTTTTTCAGTTATCGGCAGAGAAATCGTGGGAATTGTTAGGAGAGCCCAAGTTCTCGCTCAAGCAGAGCGTCCACGACCTGGTGGCACAGATTTTGAAAGTGAAGAACGCGTAGGGTTAGCAACTTTTGTACACGCGGCCCTGTAGGAATCCCCAGCGTAAGCTCTCTAGTTTCAATCCGTATCGACGCAGATTTTGTTTAAGCAAATGAATAGAATTACAAGCCGGGGGGTTTTAGTGGGTAGTAGGCCAGAGACCCTCAAGTCCCACACGCCGTGCCAAAATACATTTACCATCCTTGCATACCAATACAACAATAGGCAAAAAAAATGGATGTTTTGAAATGACTTGACAAATGATTTAAAAGAATCATCAGCTCGGTCTGATGGTGGTCGCCGCACACTGGCGACACCCGGCCTTGTCTGCCGTCGGTGCTTTGTTGCTCGAGAGCGCTACTCTCTCTTCAGTATGGCGGCATGGCTCTTTCCCCCACATTCGATTCCATGAGAGGCCTCATCGCGCTGTCGGCGGAAAAAAAATATATCGCCTGGATATAAAAAGTTTTTCAGCAAGGCAGCTCATCGCTAACAACTCTTCTTTCCTAAATTCCATCAACACAATGGCTAAATCCGACAAAGTATCCAAGAAAGATATCACAACCAAGGCTGAAAAGTCCAAGAAGGACGTCAAGTCAAAGTCTAAAAAGGTAGAGCCTGAACCTGAGTCGGAATCCTCATCCTCATCTTCTTCCGATGAGGCTGACTCTGAATCCGAATCTCTGTCAGATTCAGGCTCCGACTCCGAGTCTTCCTCCAGCGAGGAGGAGGAGGAGGCTCCCAAGAAGGTCGAGAAAAAGAACGAGAAGAAGGCCGAAAAGGTAGAGAAGAAGGTTGAGTCTGATAGCGATTCCAGTTCCAGCTCCAGCTCCAGTTCTAGCTCATCTAGCTCCAGCTCATCCAGCTCTGAATCTGAGTCTGAGGAAGAGGTCGTCGAGGAGAAAATCGTCGAAGAGAAGAAACCCGAGAAGGAAACCAGCTCTGATTCCGACTCTGATTCTTCTAGCTCCAGTTCGAGCTCCAGTTCGAGCTCCAGTTCGAGCTCTAGCTCCGACTCCGACTCCGACTCCGACTCCGAGTCTGACTCCGAGTCTACTGACGTCAAGCGCAAGGCTGACGTTGAGACCGCCGAGGAGCCTGCTGCCAAGAAGGCCAAGTCTGAGCCCGCTGGCGAGCCCGCAACTTTGTTTGTTGGTAGATTATCATGGAACATCGATGACGAATGGTTGAAGAGTGAGTTTGAGCCCAATGGCGGTGTTACTGGCGCTCGTGTCATGATTGAACGTGCCACTGGCAAGTCCAGAGGTTACGGTTACGTTGATTTTGAGTCCAAGGAAGCTGCCGAGCGTGCTCAGGCCGCTTACCAGGGTAAGGAAATTGATGGCCGTCCCATCAACATTGACATGTCTACCGGCAAGCCCCATGCATCCAACCCCAACGCTGAGCGTGCCAAGCAATTTGGCGACTCGCCCTCTCCTCCCTCGGACACTCTTTTCATTGGTAACCTCAGTTTCAACACCGAGCGTGACCTGTTGTACCAGATCTTTGGTGAGTACGGTCAGATCGTCTCGTGCCGTATGCCCACTCACCCAGACACCCAGCAGCCCAAGGGTTTCGGCTATGTGCAATTCGCATCTGTTGATGAGGCCAAGGCTGCTTTGGAAGCTATGAACGGTCAATACATTGACAACCGTCCTTGCCGCCTCGACTTTAGTACTCCTCGTGAGCCTTCCAGCAACCCCCGTGGTGGCTTTGGCGGTCGTGGAGGTTTCGGTGGTAACCGTGGAGGCCGTGGTGGTTTTGGCGGTCGTGGTGATTTCGGTGGAAGCCGTGGAGGCCGTGGTGGTTTCGGCGGCCGTGGCGGCCGTGGAGGCTTCAACGACTCCGCCCCTCGCTCTGGACCCAACTCAGCGGAGTTTGCTGGTGTGAAGAAGACCTTTGACTAGATAGTGCGAGACTGAGTCTCCTTGTACATTAAAATATAAATCGAGTATCACCCAATGAATAGACTTTGCATTGAGTTTGGAATATAACGGAAACACCAAAAAATTAT
>JAKTTQ010000301.1:0-28114 GCA_030581555.1 [Candida] argentea
GCTCACTGCTATGACCACCTAAATTCACTTGAATCTTCAGTCTTCGAGCCATGTCGGCGCGAAATTTGTAAGCTTAACGTATTCCCTACTAACACTTTCACTACTCACTCTTAGCCATTGAATGAGCTATTCATGTGTGATACCACTCCGGACGGGGCGGCGTCCAAGGATATCACACAGTTGACTGAACGGCAACCTCATCCTGAACTCACCTAGAGAAATCTACTAGTTGATTTTCGTCATGGAATCCATGCCCACATACACAAGCCCTAAATCCCATAATGGATCCTTAATTTGATTATGATAAGGATTATACTGTATAATCAAGGCAAAGTGATTCGATCGCGTTAAGAAATACTCGATATCTTCAACGCAAAGACAAAGCTCACTGCTATGACCACCTAAATTCACTTGCATCCTCAGCCTTCGAGCCATGTTGGCGCGAAATTTGTACGTATTCCCTACTAACACTTTCACAACTCACTCTTAGCCATTGTATTAGCCATTCATGTGTGATACTACTCCGGACAGGGCGGCGTCCAATGATGCTGCACAGCAAATTACTTGATGTGGTCTTAAATAGTACTTGACGTGACTTTGAAGAGTACTTGATCCGGCTTTATATAGTTTTCCGTGTATAGAGTACTTAAACTGGCTTTAAATAGTACTTGATGCGACTTTGTAGAGTTTTCGATGCGTAGAGCACTTGATCTGGCTTTAAAGAGTACTTGAACTGGCTTTATAGAGCTTTTGATATAAAGAGTACTGGATTGTAATATGGCGGCATCTTGATTAAAGTCAAATGGCGGCATCTTACTGAGACGTCTTTTCAAATGCCTATCGATAGGCCCTGTTGAATTGCGGCATCATATTTAGACGTCGTGGCAAATGGTGCCATCTCACTATTGATATAAACGGTTCCATGTCACTATACATTCGCCTGAGTCTTGCATCTGAACGTAAATCACATAGCATGGTTTAAGTTTCGCCCTCGTGCCCACATAACTAGCGTGAGCCCAGAGAAACACCCCCCCGCTATGTATATGTCAGACCTTACAAGCCGCATGCGCTTTAACCAGTTGATACTGGTATGTTATAGAAGACCCTTTGATGGAAGAAATAGTAGTGGAGTTATTCCCGACCCGGTTGAATGCATGCTATCAACCGCTTGAGTCTTTCGAAAGATGTTTCTCGGGGAAGGGGTCTTGCGCACTGTCTCGGGTAACACTTCCGATTTTAATATTCCTCAACTCCAAAAGTTGATCGAGGGCTTGGTCAAACACTGAACTTTCCAGGACTTGCTCTTCACGTTTATCATCTCTTGAGCAACGTCTTTTAGCCTCTTGAGTCATTACGATCAGCCTTGCATGAACGCTACCAGTGGCTTAGTCAATGTCTGGATCATCTTAAGATCGACGATATGTCCGCCACCTTGTATTGAACCGCTATGGCGCTGGCGACTCGCACAATAGAAAAAACCACGGCGGGAGAACTACCACCTGTTGATGTGTTCAAAGTGTGCTAAAGGGCTGCGCATATTTCTTCACTTTGGTTAAGTTTTGCTCGAAGCGGATGAACAGCGAGGTCCGGACACATCGGTCAGGCTCAGGATCTTTCCGGCGACGAGAATGACTTCGAAGGTGAACCTACGCGCTTCAGTGGAGTACATGGTTGGAGATCACAAGTGAGACCTTCACATGAGCCCAACAGGAGAACCTGTTCAATGGTGGGTTCGCTTCTCCCATCCAGGAACCACCAGAGTATGGGGTGAAGTATTATATCAGCAGACCTCCTCGGATTCCGCAGAGTCAGCAGGCCGAGCTCAAAGTTGCTACCACCCTTCTCGAGTCGGAAAATTGCCTTAGGAATTTCTCGCCGGCATCAGCTTCGGGATTCGACGGATGCAATACCAAATATTTGAGGCACGCATGGAAACAAGCCGGCCCGCTTCTACTCCGAAAAGCGTATCATATTCCCACCGGTGGCCTTTTGACGCGCGGTTCGAGGCGGAAAGTCATTGGCCTCTACCCGAGGCGCACGAGGAGAGATTTGCGAAAACATCAAAGACTACGAGCTCATTTCCTTAATCTCAAACGGACTCCGTCTCGTTAGTGCACCTATCAATCAAAGGTTACCATCACTTTGCCACGGTATCATCGACAATCGACAGAAAGGATTTACACCTGGACGCTCTGGTAGCCATTCGCTCTAGTCACCATGCTGGATCTGAATGCCGAACCTTTGCTTCAAAATCTCGAAGTACGCACCACGCTCGCTTACGAATGCATGGAGATTGGCGGGAGCCATGATCTCTGCCTTCCATTGATCGTTGGTGAGAGTGGCCTTCCATACCCAATGTATTGGCTTATACATGATTCCGGCCGGCGACGGGATTGTACTAGCTATGTAGGAAGACGTGAAAGACCAAAGACTTAGATAGCTAGAATGCTCACGGTTCATTGTGTAGAGAAGCGGCTGCGTTTAGTAGGTTAAGGTCTCTTTCGTTATCGAAATTAAGCAGACAAATCACTCCACCAACTAAGAACGGCCATGCACAACCACTCACAGAATCAAGAAAGAGCTCTCAATCTGTCAATCCATATTGTGTCTGGACCTGGTGAATTTCCCCGTGTTGAGTCAAATTAAGCCGCAGGCTCCACTCCTGGTGGTGCCCTTCCGTCAGTTCCTTTAAGTTCCAGCCTTGCGACCATACTCCCCCAGAACCCAAAGACTTTGATTTCTCGTAAGGTGCCGAGTGGGTCAAATAAGAACACCACCCGATCCCTAGTCGGCATAGTTTATGGTGAAGACTACGACGGAGCATTCGTTGAATGTGGGGTTGGTCGCCCAGCACAGCACATAACGAGACTCGTCGTGTTAGAGATCTGCTCGAGGTTCCTAGTATCCCTGACAAGCGTGGCCCCTAGAGGAGACCGTTCAAACATTTATTCCCACGCCCTGCGTCCACGGCACGTGGCCACAGTTTCAGGCAACTATAAAGTGCTATCAGTCCATGCCCAGGACTCGCCTTGGGCTTGGACCACCTCGGGTTCAACACCTCACACTTTGGGTGGTGTCGATGGTATACGTGGCCCAAGAAAAAGGGGACAGTTCAGCGGCCCGAAAAGTTAGAGCGCGCCGTGATCAATGACTGCAAATATGGTTTCATGTTGCTAACGACCATTTTTGACGCCAAAAATCATCATATATGGCAAGGGTAATCATGCCGGAACAAGGAGCATGCAGCCATGGCGTGGTTGAGTATTTTTGTGCTATAAACAATGTTTTGACCGATCCATTGAATGCGATCGCGTTTCATCTTCTCGAACACCAAATTTGGACTGGTGCTGAAAAGTTTGGAGTTTAAATACAACAGTATGGAAAAGTCCATGCTGTGGTCACCCGATAACGAGTGTCATCCTCACTGGTGCCCAGGAGTACATCGGATGATCAAAGTGTCTTTTGAGAGTAGGGAATCTTCGGCTCAATCTATACGGCAGATTTGTACATGAGCGCCCTGGGGTCCTCGATACCAATAAAACCGGAGCACTACGAGTTCATTTTCTCGCGCAATCAAATCCAGTCACCCGGATAAATGAGGGAAACCTTGTTCTAGAATTCTCGGGCGGGGGTCTTTGATAGATACGACGGCGATTGACTTTTGGGGTATAATTTTTGATCGATGCGCGTACTGCGTTCACTTAGAATTCATACTTGTGTTCACGAATGCCGAGAATCACAAACACCGACATTGAAGTTACAGACAACCTCGCATCCGGGAAGCTCATCACGAGAGATAGAAAGGATAATCTCAACGTTGTTAAGGGATATTGTTACATAAAAATGTCCATGGTCTATAAATACATATCGTGCAGGGCCTTTCAGAGAAGGACGGGGTGATCCTTGGTTATTCTAGTTTGGGCGCCTGTCAAGAAATAGTCGTAGGCTCCATACCGAGATCGTGGAGTACTGGGGCCACTGAATATTTTCAAAGCTTTCATACCTGTGAAATCATCGGGTCACAGAAATAACTCTTTAATCTTTTGCATGAAGCCCACTTTTTTATTCTTGCGACCGTGACTGGAAATTGCATACAAATTTGGAGCGGCCGCACTCAGTTGTGAGCTCTGTGAGCTAATATGACTCTGATGAGATCGGGTGGCGGAGATGACGTTTCCAAAACCGCCCCTACCCACAGAAAAGGATTTGTGCAGCACTGCCGCATGCAAAGCGTCATCATTTAGGGATGGTGAATCGACATCTTGGAGTTTTCTAACAAGTTCTGGATCATCGTTATTGATGATATTTCCGTAACCCCCTCTACCGGTGGTGACTTTTTGCTGAGAGAGTTGAGGTATATTGCTTCCCTGAGAGACGATTTTGGGTGAGGGCGCATTTTGCAGCAGTGTCAGTTGTATATTACCGGCACCACCTCTACCGGTGGCGTAATAAACTTTATGGGCGGGCGGAGGGACGGGAGACGAAGGCCTACCCTGAGGGGTCAGAGTGTGAGCCTGAGGCCTTGAGCGACGAGGCTCTAAATATGAATTCTCTGAAGTGGCATGAACGTCATTCTGGATGTTACCAGCGCCGCCTCTTCCAGTTGAGAAGGTCATGATGGGAGATGCCGGGAGAGATACTGCAGCGAGGCCGGCGCAAGTTTCGACGCGGGGTCACTGTGGCACGAGTCTTTTAACGGCGACAAGGAGGATTATGTAATTAGCGTAGTGGGGGCGCCGGGATTTGCAGGAAATTTAGCGAGAAAAGCACAAATTGTTAGGGAGAGGAGGTGTAAAGCTTTGTAGGATTATTCACATTTATGGAAAGAGGAATCACACCATATAGACGGGTTTGATGCAAAAGGTACTCAGAAATACTTCAAACCGGATTATTACGAACTTGAATATCAAAAAACATAGACCGGCGTTGAAGAGATTTCAACAGTTTTACTCATATCCGCAAGGGATTTCAGTTCCTCGTTAATTTAGTGATAAAAATATAAAGATTTAGCGAGAAAAAATTAATGCTTCTAATCACGACCACACGTGACTGAATTTTCATGGTTGCGCTCAATGACTCCGAGTCCAACAGCAGTAATACAAGTTATACCTCTGTTCGAGGTGAGCTCAGCGATTTTCTTCTGATGAATATTCCAAGAACAGCGGTTTGGATATTGGAGTAAATGGTTTGGACGGTTCCCCGTAGGGTTTTCTCCTGTTCAGGCTCGCCCACGGTTTTTGCGTGCGTCATCACTGGCGCCAGATCTAATGGAGGCGTGGTAAATAGACTGAATGCTCGTGGTGGCGGCGGTGGCGGAGGCGCAGGTCTAAGAGAGACAGTGGAAAGTCTCCATCGTTTATGTTTATGACGACATGGTGCCATTCCCCAATTAGGATCAAGCGTACTATATTGGATCGGTACCAGGCCGGGGAAACTGGCGCGATCGCCTTCAACTCCTGGCGCCACGCCGCGTGCAACTTCTCCAAGATTGCGCTCGACCAAGGGTTTCGCTTCTCTCTTGTTTTGAATGCGTGGTGTCATGGGCGGTTTCCTGAACTGGGTAAAGTATTGGTGCGCGTATAAACTAAACCGATTCAGTTTACTGATGGACCCGCCTTTCTCTTCTCCAATCAAAACGGCCTGTACTGCAAGGTTTGGGGTACCCAAAGTATTTGGCGCGCTCGGAGTGAACGCGACCAGACCGCGTTGTTGCATTCTCCAAACGTATCGCGTCTCAACACATGAATCCATCGATGTGAGGTCAGCGGCGCCCGAGTCGAGTCGCACGGCTCGCTTGATCAGATTGGCTAGAAGGCTACTCATATCTATAGGGATCTTGGATTACCTACTGCTGTTCATATAAAGGCCGCGGAAAAATTTTATAAAGTGTCGCGGTTGGGGCGGTTGCCAACTTGGATTTGCATGTGATACTACCATACGTGCAGTTCACAGTTCTCTCATGACTTTAGCCAGCACGACTCTATTCGCTATCGAAATCATCCCAGCACAGGCGTACGGGAGCGGATCCTGCCAAGGGATGACGATCAATTGGTTTCTCGCATTTGGCCAAAGACTGAGAAACGGGATCAGCACTGAACACCGTTGCCGAGCAATGTGATGGCTGTTCAGGGGCCATGAATATCCCCACATCTCTGTTCAATTGACCTCCTGTTGTCAATAATCTCGAACAAAGCGCGTTCTGTTGGAATGCTGCCAAGTCGATATCGCAATTCTTTGCAAATACATTTTGCACCAATACCTTGTACAGGCGCCACAATTTCAAATACATTTGATTGGGATCGTCGGTCGCCATACTGGAATAGTGGGCGAGTGGCATGGGCGAGATGATTGATTGCTGCAACTTCTGCAAATGAAGACCCAATTGCTGTCCTGGCAGAGTCAATTGTAGTAATTTCGCGATAATGCGCGATTGCTCGAAATGAGCAATGCTGATTTCGTGGTTCTTCTCTGCCACAATTTGAGTCATTTGCTTCAAATCCTGCGAGAGCTTGCCAAACTTTTCATAGAGTTCAAGCAGACATGAAGCCACCAGACCGGGGATCAGGAAGGGGGTCACGATATGGCGCCGAAACCGTCGCACGTACCGGGCAATTTGACAAGTTTCATAGGCATGCCCTACCTCTCCCTTTCCGGAAATTGTCAGCAGTATCAGCTGGGGCAGAATCAAAGCCCCGATTTGCTCGTTGTCTTGGTGGTCAAGGCATTGACGCTCATGCGGGACTTGGATAGGACCACCTGACTCTTGAGCGGTATACTCGGCCGGCAGTAGGCGCAGCAGCAGCAGCAAGTAACTTCTGAAGCGACGTGGTGTCATTGGCAACGATTATGGAAAAGTCAGAGTTGAGACATGCTCGTTATCAGATATTTTTGAAAATGGCCCCAGCCCCAGAATACGGGCAGACCTAGACTATAGTACAGTATACACACTATTGTGCTCTCGGCAAAAGTCTAGAACACGTCGGGAAGTCGCTCAATTACGTATGCATGTCCTCCCACACTCATTAAGGGGATACCCGGGACTTTTCGTATTCTCCGCTTGAGATCGGCATCGTTTGTCGCCACAATATAACATTTATGTTGCATGACTCTGTTGACCAAACAATCATCGGCATATGTTCCGCCATGAGAGCACGAAAGGCGCTGGATCCGCGGGTCCTTGGCAAGCTTGAGCGCGATCCGGTACTTGGGACCCAACTTTTCTAACTCGGCCATGACGCAATCGGTCACGATCGGAATACATTTTGCCATCAAGCAATCCATAAGTCCCTTAACAATATCGATCTTTTTTTGAATCAGGAAATTGAAGAAATTCGTATCTATTAGAACCTGGTATGGTGGTTTAATCGACAGGTTGAATTTGAAAAAGAGTGCTGACAGCACCTGAGGCACTTGTTGGGTGAGTTCGGGATCGGCTTTCTTGGTGGTATTGGAATTATTCTTTGAAAGTCTTTGGTCCTTTGCATTTATCATCCGTTTCGTCGTTGCGAACTTCTTGGTCTTTTTTGCTTTACCCATTATCCCTTTTCTAAAGTAAACGACATTTGGCGATGAGGTCAATTTCGATCGCTGCCGCAAACCACCCGAAAATGATCAAGGTCCTGCACATTGAATTCCCCTTATAATAGGTGCAAATGCCATAAACGAATAATGAGGAGATGATATATACAACAATGTACTATATGTACAGCTACAACCGTTCAAGTTGAGTCTCTTGTCCATTACCCTTGAGGATATTCAAACCCCAGAACGCCACCACATTCAAAACACCCACGCGCCAGCCATTGAAAAGTCCCAAACTCGTAATCCGCTGCCAGAGCGGCATTTCTAACGCAGTGTAGGCGACATTTACCAGAGCAACCAAGTCTCGTTCAGGTTCAGGGATGGTGATGCAATTATAATGGTCTTGTGGTTTGGGCGTGAGCAAGAACCGCAATTGTTCTTTGCGCAATACATTTTCCACCGGCAATTTGATAAAGAGTTCCAAGATCAACCAGAACAAATTGGCTAACGTATATGTTGTGGGCAGGCCATAGGCGTCAATATTGAATTTCACAAACATTGCATACGGCGCGGCCTTGCGGAAGATTGTCAGCAGAAGCTGGTGTAATGCCGTGAGCACCAGAACACTGAGACTGGGGAAAAGAAGGTAATGCATGGGGAACTCACGCACGCTCTCGCGCACCAGTCGATTATTGCGCTTTGATCCGTCATCGCTAGAACAGAAATTCGTGATCATGAGCCTTACGCGTATAAGGTCTAGCGGCATCAATATCAAGCCCGTGGCCACACTGGCGGCGAGGGAAAGCCAAAGCAGTCGGACGGGGTCGTTCAGGTGGCCTAGTTCAAGGAAAAATGGGTCGGGGACGCCCAAAATCGGCGAGAGAAATCCAGTGATCCAGGCCTCAATCGTATGTGCTAGAGTGTGATAGATGAAAGATGCGTTCACGCCACGGAAAACCCCCATGGGTCCATCTTTGGCAAAGATTGCCGTCAATATATCCACCGTATGGTTAGATATGGGCTTTATGAATGTTGACGCTGATGAGGGGCTGTCGGTCGCTGGAACTGATGGCAGCGCCGACACAGGCTGGTTCTCCAATTCGCTTTTAGGCTTGAAATATTCAACCACTTCATCGTCATCATCACCACCGCTGGTCTCGCCACCACCATGATCAAGTGTCTGGTGATTACGGGAAAAGTCAAACTCGCCTACTTGTAGAATCAATCGTACAATTTCTAACGGTTGACTGAGCGCGATCCGACAGTAACTGCGGGCAAATCCCGCAAGCAAATTCTTGAGCAACTCCACAAAGTTCGTAGTATCAAAGTATTCTGAGATCTCCAAATCATAGGCATAGTTTTTATCTGGCAGCGAAGCACTTGCCGAGGAAAAAGCCGCTGCGGGGCCTGTGCGTCCGCTAGTGTTGTGAATACCTATTCCCAGGCCAGGGCTGCCGGGAGAGGAAGTGCCAAAGACTTGCTCCCAAAGAGGCCGACGAGTCTCGGTATCGATCAAGCCCACACCCGGCTTGAATATCACCAGGTAGCCAGCATTAAAAGTATCTGGATCATAGTAAGGGCGCAATTCATGCTGCCCGCCACTAGTCATTATAGTGAGTGGATATTGCCTTGCGCGCGGGTACGACGCCTCTCTGCCTCTGTATGAGGAGAAAAAAATATGAGGGTACCCCTCTCCATCCACCAAGGATTATGTAACGGCGCGGGTGGAGAGGCTACGGAGACCATGGAGACTACGGACACCACGGAGAGTACTGGTGGGGTCAGAGGGTGTTTGGGTCAGTCAGGGATTTCGGTGATGACGAAGGACTAGAATTGAGAAATGCATAGTATGGTCTCTATATGATATGAATGAAGCAAGCGGTCTGAGTATCACAGGACAATCACGATGGATTAGTCTCCTTACTCTTTGAGATGAGATATTCACCCAAGAAGAGCAAAGGATCATCAGGCTTCTCATGGCCCACTTGTTTGAGCCCATCAAGTAAATGTTTTGTCAAATGCTGATTCAAGTATTGGCGCACAGATGAACCGCCTACGATTTCGTGTACGGGAGGGCCTATTGGATGTGGCGCGGCATTAGCGAGGCGAGAAGAGACATCATTGGAGTCACCAGCAATATCACCTTGTGAAGCCATTAATGAATTAAGATGAATTACATGATCGAATCGGACGTTTGTTCGTCACGGGAAAATTCACCTGACCGAGACAAGGCGCCTGCTTGGAACAAGCCGACTTCTCTTACGCCGGTAATCTTTTCAAGATGGATCCTTTCAATGAAGTTAAAGATGATGCTTGGGCAACCATATCGATGCTTGATGCTATAATAGCAGATAGAATAGAGAATAAAAGTAAGGATATTGCGGCATTGACTACAGACTATGATAACAATATGCTCGAACTTGAAGAAATTATGGGCGAATTAAGACAGGCAGTAGAGGTCGGCGAGGCTAATCCAGAACACTTCCTGTTGTCAAGACATGATATTCAAGCAAGGTCTCGTGCGCTTGATGAGCTTCATCATCGTATTAATGAAGTTACTCATCGATGGCAAGAAACACAGAATGATCGCGGCCTAAATGTGCGTCAAGTCACAACGATGTCGAATCGAATCAGCCAGGATGATGGCGAACAGCCTAAACAGGCCGCTCTCAACCAATTCCAAGAACAACAATATATCCAAGAACAAGATAATCAACTAGACACTATTCATGTGACGATGCGCAACCTCAACGCTCAGGCAGCTATGATGGGCGGCGAGTTGGAGGAACAGGGTCATATATTGGATGAACTTGATTACGAAGTGGATACGGTCGGCAGCAAACTACAACGGGGAATGAGACGCGTGGAAAGTGTGCTTGAGCGAAATCGCAACACAGCCCTGAATTGTTGTATTGTGTTGTTAATGATAGCCCTTGGGGTATTGCTAGTGATTGCAATTGCTCTATGATCGGCGTGAGCGAGAAAAATAAAATGTGGTTACGCAGATGCTCGGGTTTGAGGGAATGAGGGTGCTTTCAAGTTGATTTGAACAGCTCTTGTGGTTCACGCCGATCCATGTGAATCGGCTGGCCCGGACCGATTTTTTCAAAAAGGTGATTTCGCTTGAGGTGTCCATTGACAAGACATTCGGAGCTTTATTGGCGTTGCATGAAGGCGAGCTCGAACACACCCAAAGGGTAAAAAAATACCATGAAGTCACCGAGTCAAGAAGAAACATGCGTATGATCATGGACATCAAAGATAATGGATAACTATATGGGGTCGAACTGAGATTTGAGCGAGTTAACGCAGGCCCTACTTGTCCTCCTGTCAAGTTAACCACAAATAGGAAAGCATCAAAGATTGATACCTGTTTAGGGCGAGGAATGGCGCCGGGTTTTCGGCCACCTAATTTCCACTTTCACTCATCATTAACAAAGGTATTGCAAGTAAAAATACATACATTTACACTTGTTGACCATAGGAATATACTGTAAAAGCCTCACGAATACGTCAACGACATCCCAAACTAGCGTGATCGAGTTAAAAAAAATTAAACCTCAAAGCATTTGCGTTATTTAACCCAACGCAGAAATCATTGACATAATCAAGATCAATGAGAACAGCAAGGCCATTTCTAGTTCTTCAGTTGGAACGGGAATGATGAGCGGGCCAAAAGGCATTGAAGGCAAAGGCTTTTTGAAAATCAATCCTTGAGTGAAAGCTTTGGAAACAAAGACCAATTTTTTTGAGCTTGACAACAACCAGAATCATGACCAGTCCTTTTCAGTGAAACGGGACCGGCACGATGAATCGTGAGTCTCTCATGTAATTCTTGGTCAACATGATTGCTTGAAAAAAAACTCGATTCCTTTTCTCAATCATTGCAGTACTAAAGCCAAATCATACATTGTTTGATATCTCATATCATACAATTCAAATAAAGCCGCCCGGGCATTAGTGTCCAAGTCTACCCAAGCATCACCCAATTGAGCATTATTCAATTGAAGAGAAACACATTCAAGGTACAGTTCCATGGCCACACTCAATTCCAGAAATCCATCGAGGACGGGACCGGCGGCAACACTCGGAGGCCACTTGTTCTCGGTAACAGCAAGTGTCAAACACTCTAGAAGTGAACATAAACACTGCACAATATCACGTACCCACCTACCTTTCACTAGGGCACTCGAACCACCACTCACAAGCCCTGCACGTAGAGAAGAAACCGACTCGGCTAAAGTTTCCCACTTTTTTGGGAAAGAAATTATGCCGCGGAACCAATATAATCGCCGTGCCAATCGCATAACCATAGGTGCCATATCGAGAAAGAACACAAGACTTTGCAGCAAATCTAGCATGCATGCCTCTCGATCATTGGCCACATGTGTGATCGAGGTGCCTTCGTTTGCATGAATCGCCCTCAATATGGTATTGTCATAGTCATCTTCACTATCGTCCACCATATTGGGCCTTGCATATGGTGTGGATGCTTCGAGTGTTCCACTGATTCGATTCCATGAATCTGCCAGAATCGTCGAGGTGGGTGAGTCGCTGGGAGGTGTGATTTCATGGGTATTAGTTAAAGATCCCCAATTCCTTTCACCCAACCGATCCTCTTCAGGATCAAAGCCTCGCACAACTTGGGCTAACATGCCTAGTCTAAGATACGTCGCGGACAGTTGCAGGCCTTGATACTCTGAACTAGCGCTCAATTCCTTTAAACGTTCTCGGAAATGCCGACAAAAGAGATACAGTTGGATACGGCATGCATCGTTGGTTGCGTCTAGTGCCTTTTCGTCACAATCAATAGCCGCTTCAGATCGTGCTAATATCTCGACACTGGCATCGAGAATGAAACATGCATGTGATAATGGTCTGAGCAATGCACATCCCAATACGGCTATGAAATTGGCGCTCGATGCAAGCACTTGAGAATCACCCACTTGGTGAGTTTCTTCGTCTACCATCATGCTTTCAAACTTTGAAAGCGACCGTGAAATGTGATGCGAGAATGGCATAAACTGCGCGTGGGCGCCTCGGTACTCATGCAACTTGTGTTGGAACGTTGCATCGGGCCGCATGAAATCATACATTTCCTTGATGGTGTCGTGGGTATTGTACACGCTCTTGAGCAACTCCTTTGCATCGTCGAAAGCAAGGTGTGGAGGTGTTGTATCGGCCAACTCCAACTGAGGATAGTTGCGGATATCGGAGGTGAGAAAATCAATGCACACGGAATAGTTTACAAGGGTACGCTGAAGCAACACAAAATACCGTTTCACAAGGGTACGTGGAGACAAGTGGACGTCGCCATGCTCATTATGCTGTGCTGCAAAAATGCCCGATTCGATGCTCGCATTCCCAGGCAGCATTTTTTTTTAATTTTGTTTCGGCGAACGCAGGTACAGGAGGTGGAGAACGAGGGAAAGGCAAGGGGTGGTGGTCTAGCGCCAACAGATTACTGGCCTATCGTCCAAGATACGAAGGAAGCGGATGTCAAGTGATTAAGGTGGCGATGACCCGGTTAATCTAAAGCTTTGGGTCGCAACAAAATCAATAGTTTTGGAAAGAAACGAACTGAAAAATTCATGCGCATGATAACGCCGCCATATTATACTACTGATCATTAACATGGAAAAGACGCGCGGCCGATTCCCCGGCAGGACAAGCGCCGCACGCTGCTGCACCCGCGCATACGGAACCAGATGAGATAGCTCATGTTCCGATGATGACGGCTACTGTTGAATTCAGAAAAGCAATAGAGACGAAGGTTATTTTTTTCTTGCTATAAGCTTCTCTTTTCTCCGCGCTGTTAATCTCAGGTTTGTGTGACGTATTTGACAAATGGTTAGTGGTCAAGCCTAGAAGCAGGGACGAAATGCTCCGACTCTTACTTTTGTGCGACCTCTTTCAAACATAATCTTTCGCGCTCGGGAATCTGCATGGCGAGCGGAGGGTGGGAATGTTCCGGATGCGGGAGGCGGGCGGATTTCCGGAGATAACTCTGTGATTGTTTGGAGATTTTGAGACGTTAAAAATGCATCGTTTGTTCTTTTTCCTGCAATCTCCATGTTTGCCCAATCATATTGTGTACGTGAGGGAAAATATTGCTAGGTGGGTCTGATTCGGCCTCAATACTAGTTGGAAAAGTGTCTGAGACAAGGATAATACAATAGTGATACCATAGAAAAAGAAAGGTAAATATTTCAAAAATCATCCGCTTTACCATGTCATTTGAATTGCTTACAGAGCTGTTCCCAAGGCATTTCTATTTGCGCATGGTGGTGAGATGGGGATGTCATGGGTCACACTTGAGCAAAAGAGCTTAATCAATGCAACAAAACTATTGGCCAAACTAACCAGCATCGACCGGGAACCCATGGTTATGAACCATGAGTCGATACGCATTAGGAATTCGGTGGAGCGGGATCTGGTAGATTAGAGTTTGCCTCCGGTTTTTTGAAAGGGTCGAGTGTGACGAACTGGATACACACATACACACATATACAAAACGAATCGCAAGAGGGCAAACCGTTAGTGACAAAATATGTATTCTTGTGGGGAGCGGTGTTAATAATCGATGATCAATCTTGTTGACGCAAGTTGAGGCGCAGGCAGGCTTTAGTGTCGTTTAATCCTGGCGTTTGGGCGTACGTCACAGTCCCATGATTTCTTTTATAGTCCCGGTATTTTCGTGGCTGTCCGACTTATTAAATAATACGTTTTGCCTTTTAGCATCAACAGGGCAGCACAAGTTCAACCATGGCTCAAACATTGCCCAAACGGGTGTGGGGCAATTTCGACTCACACCCGAGGCATAAGCTAATAAAATTAGGCCGGCCGGGCCGACCCCAGTCGTGAGCGCCTCAACAGCAGTATGATCAATGATTTTTGGTGATTCTGGGGGATTATCAAGAAATCTCGGGGATTCTGGAGGATTATTACAGAACGTCAGACACGTTTAAATCATGATCGGTGGTGAGGTATGGTGGATGTTTCAGAAACACAAAATAATCCCCCTCTGCGCTTTCTTGCAGAGATAGTCAGGCAAATGATATTTTGATGATAATCCTGGTCAATTGCTTTTGGGTTGCCGCCTTTCCCCAGATTCATTTCTTGACTTGACTCGTTATAATCAATCTTGTTCCAAGTACTGCATTTAAAAATTTCTTTTATAGGACTGATTCGATTGATTGATTTCGGATCGATCGTGCCAACAAGAGCGGCGGTAAGATTCAAGTCTTTTTTTCATCCTAGTTCATCGTGGTGTCCATTAATGGCGGCTGCCGCTCAAGATTTCAATGACTTTTCCCGAGACTCATTGCTTGACCTCGTTTCGCGGAATCGAGCGAGACATAATCTTCTCGTGCTCGACCGCTCTCTATCGCCCTTCCTCAATCGCTTGTGTCAGTTTCTGCGCATAAAAGAGGCCGCGCGTATCGCTAAAGTTGCGTGGCTCGATGAAATTGCTAAGAAAGACTTGCCGGGACATGTGGAGAAGCATCTGCTATTAATATTGATGGGCCTGCTGAAGGAGAATTTCGGCTTTATCGATACGATTCTCGAGAAATCAAATGCCCGTGCGACGATTATTGCCCATAATGTGTCCAGCGAAATGATTTACAGGGCTTGCAAAAGGTATAACCCCAAACTGATAACGTTTGACTCTTTCTTGAACTCAAAACACTCGGCATGGCAGGTCCTGTCTAGGCTTAAAATATGTAAATGGGATACACTGTCGCCACTTCAAATCGAAGGAGGCCACTTTTTATTATCACTGTTGGAAAAATATGGTGGAATCTCTGACTACTTCAAGCGGCCCTTGTACGTTGTTGAAAGTCTTTCAAAAGCCGTGGTCTCGGTGCTCTTTGCAAATCCAACACATCCTTTGAAATTACGCAATTGCTATGCCAAAGGTGACCATGCTGCCTTGGTAGTCAACACCATCCAGGAAAAGCTCGTCCCACATCATTTGAGCACGATCTTGGACAGTCCCCAAGCCGACTATTATCGCGAGAAATTGGCAGGCCTGGTGGACTTGGTGGTGCTCGACCGCAATTTGGACTATATGCCGTGTCTTTTCGATCAAACAACGTACCATGGCGTTCTTGATGACTTTTTCGGGATCGAGCTTGACCTGCTCAATACCAAGCCATTCCCTGAAACTGTTGATCCCCTGATGGCAGGTGATACGACTTACGAAGAAAATCTCAAGCACCTCAATTTCGCCGGCGTGGGCCCTTTTCTCAACAAAATGGCCAAACAAGTCCAAACCCAATTCTCAGATGCCGCAACGCAAGGCGAATCAATCACCGAGATCCAGAAAATAGTCGCGGACCTAGGACAGTTGACGGCGCTCCAAGACTCTGTCAAGCGTCATACTACAATCAGCGCACGGATTCTACAGGACATTGACGCAGAATACGAGGCGCTTTTACTGTTCCAAAACGAGATTTGGGATACCGAGTATCGCGAGCAAATCACCTCGATTCAGAAGTTTATTGCCATGAGTTATAACGTTTTTCGCGTCGTGGCAGCGATATGTCTTGTATCGATAATACACGATGGACTTGTACCACTGGACTTGGATGACTTATCGTCGTTGATGCACGATATGTATGGGCTTGAAGCGGTTTTCGTCTTGGAACATCTTCGCGAGAGCCATCTCATACGAAATGCCGAAAAATCAGACTTTTTCACAAGCTTGATCCCTACTACAGCCTCAAATACTCCTGTCGCGGAACTGGAAAAATCAGAGAAACTAGGGATAACTGGAGCGCTGGACACGCTTATCAGCAAACATGCGCTCGTCAGCAAATTCTGGAATTTGTATCCGCGCGAGGACCAACCAACGTCAGACAATCCGGGGATCATGCTGAGCGTTCTGCATGCGCTTCCAGGGAACACTGTACCGTTACTCTACCGGCTTGTGGAGGCACTCTTTTTCCGCGACTTCCTCACCTATAAACCCATCAATAACATCAAGCGGAGGCCAAATTGGGATAGTTTAGGGGTGGACCAAATGTTCGCGGGCACGACACTCGACATCAACAATGATGATCGCCGCGACCAGCCTCGTCGGGGCGATGGACCTATTCCCCCTTCACTGAAGTTACTAGTGATAGTGGTGGTGGGCGGGGTGACTCGAAGTGAACTCACGTGTTTCAAGCAGTTGGAAAAGAGACTCCAGGAACAGAACAAACATGAAAAGGTTATTGTCATCAGTAATGGGATTCTCAACCGCACCCGGCTATTCAATTACTTTAATTCGAGATAAATCATTAAATCGAACTATATGGATGACATGACGCGGTCATCCGGTGAAAGAATTCGATCATCATATCATAATCACACAATCGAGTCTACAAAGTGCACGACAACTTTGATTTAAAAAAAATGTAGAATGTGTATTATAATATATAAGGTATTCAGTCACCGTGGGATGCAATTCAAATACCAATGAATGACTCTTCCATTGAGAGTATCAGTGTCACTATAGATCACAAAGAACTTCAAGCAGCATCCTCGGCCTCCTTCTCAGCCTTCTGCTTGGCATAGAAAGCATCTCTTCTGGCGACCAAAGGTACGTGCTCGTACTGCCAGTAGAGCCCAGCCATGACACCACCAATAGCAAAGCCAGTAGTGATGTCAGTAATGATCTTCTTCTTTAATGTGCCTGTGATAGGAGCAATCGCCATTTGTTCAAGTTTATTTGTATGGAAACAGTACGATCAAATCGAAACGAGGCCCGTTCGTGATCAGTTCACTTTGAAAAAGTCACCTGATCCTACCACTACAATTGGCCAATGAACGAGAGGTCGTGTATAGTGGTGAATTCACTGGAAAGACTACGCTCGTAAAGTGGCCCCACCCATACCCTCAAACACACCCAACGAACAGGCATAATGTTTTCCATCTCTAGAAACACAGGCAGACTTGTCAACCAGGCGAAGCGTAACTTTCAGACTTCCGCCGTTACTTGCAACAAGGTTTACGGCACTCCTCTTGGCGGTGTGTACTCCAACATCCCCTTCCAGATCAAGAATAGAAAGTACATCCCCTTTGCTGTATACTACTGGGGTGTTTTGGGCTTCTTCTTGGCTTTCCCCTTCTTGACTACCTGGTGGCACTTGAAGAAGTCCGGTTCTTTCGACCAGTAGACTTTGATTCTTTTATTATTTCCACCATTCAATAACAATTTCTTCAGATCTTCAATGTAGGTATCTTCCCTGATATGTCATTATGAAACTGGTTGGATCCGGGCCGGCTTCTTGTCTTGTTTATCAATTAAATAGCAAATCGCACTCGTTTGACTATGCGGCTCAGAGGATCTTGAGGATCTTGAGACTGGCGCTTGAGACTGGACCGCATTATACCTCCGACTTGTGCTAGTGATGGCATGTTTGTCGGATACTCGTTTTCATAGGGATCTGGTTGTAAGCTCGGGATGTAATCGTCCTCTTCATCGAGAGACGTGATGCTCGAAGGGGTGGCGAGTTCATCGATTGGAGCCGTATAGTGTAGTTCTTTGAGTGGGTCTTCGGTGTCGATCGGATTTTGTGGCAGAAAGGGAGGACTATATGGCTCTTCATCCCTCTCCGCTGGCGCGGCGGTCAACTTCTTCAGTAAGCTCGGTGCAAAATTACCAAACCCCAAAAGAAGGCTTGCTTCGAGCTCCGCTGGGGTCACTTGCAGTTGAGACGGAGTTGAAAAAGGCGATTCTGGTGGCAGAATTCCTGGTGCATCCTGCTGCGGCCGCTCGGAGTGGCCCCAGGAATCGAGCGATTCATGAAAGTACAGATCATCGTCAGATTCATTTGCGAGAAGCTCAAACATCTTGAGATTCGGCTTGAGCAATTCTGGTTTGATGGCATTCTTTTCAAGGTACCGAGCCAGTTGCCGTTTGAGTCGCAGAGCCGCCTCCAATCGAGCGTTTTCCTTGATCTTTTCGGTAATAGCAGTGCCGAACAATTGCGTTACCGATTCATGCTGGAAGTTTTGCTCATCGTATAAGGTGCGGATCAGCTGAAGCTCGCCCACAAACCGTTGCGCCAATGAATCTGGCGGTTCGCGGGCCCGGACCAGATCGACAATAGCATCACACGCGGCATTGGTCCTGAAAACGGCGGCGTGGCGGCTTTTTTGCCGTTTAGGGAACAACTTGAACTGTTTCTTGGACAAGAGTTCGGGGAAATGCGTAAGAAAATCCGCCCGTTTATCGAGGGCAACACAATACTCAAGCAAGCTGCGGCATTCTCGTAAAAGCATATCGGGGGTCACCCGTATGGGGAAGGGGCCGGCCATATCTGCTTCGGCGGCAAGAGAGGTGGCCTTGATGATAAACTGCTCAATACGCGAGAGAACTTGAGGTGCAAACAAGTCGGCACCACCCAAGGTTTTAGCGCCCAACCAAGTTTTGAATAGATTTATAAGGCTTTGTCGCGTAGGAGTATCGGGGACGATCAGGTACGTCTCTGAAAAGGTGCGGAACAAGTTGCGGCCAAACACCACATTGTACGGACTGCCTACGTTTTTCACTATACTGTCCAACAAATAAATAGAGTTGAGCTTATAGGGCGGCAAGCACCGTTTTATACGATTTTCCACTAGTTCCACAATAATGTCGCAAGACCCGGGATATCGCTCGGCCACTATAGTTAGATCGGCGATAATGGCCCGAGAATTGACAGTAAGGGCACCGAGTTTCTTCTCGAACGCTTCGACGTCAAACGCAGGCTCGCCCTCCATCATATGGTCTATAGAGCAATACGGGCGCTCTAATCCGCGAAGACCTTCGAGGCCTGGGTGGACTGCACCTAAGCAAGTTTTCCCCATGGTCACGCGATGTGACTCAGAGTCTGTTGCAGGTGCCGGTATCGGGCCTGAAAAATTGGTTGATGGTCGCCGAGGATACCTTTTTCCGCAACCCATACTCCCATTTCATTCAAATGCTTGGCTTGACAAAGGCCCGTTATGGGTGCCGCTACCTTTCTCTGAAGGTGAAAGTGAAGAGCCCCATCGTAGAGATGGACGGTGACGAGATGACTCGTATCATTTGGCTGGATATCAAGAGCAAATTGATCGAGCCTTACTTGGACGTTGACTTGAAATACTATGACTTGGGTATTCTCAGTCGTGATAAGACTGACGACAAAATCACTGTTGACGCTGCTCATGCTATTCAAAAGTACGGTGTTGGTATCAAGTGTGCCACCATCACTCCGGATGAACAGCGTGTTGCCGAATTCAACCTCAAGAAAATGTGGTTATCGCCCAATGGTACAATCAGAAACATTTTGGGCGGAACCGTGTTCCGCGAATCAATCATTATCCCCCGTGTGCCACGTCTTGTTCCAGGCTGGAAGGAACCTATTGTCATTGGCCGTCACGCCTTTGGCGATCAGTATAAGGCCACCGATTTGGTGATCAGCGAGCCTGGTCGGTTGGAATTGGTCTTTACGCCCAAGGACGGTGGTCCCTCGCAAACTCGCCAGGTCTATGAATACCAAAACCCCGGTGTTGCATTGGCCATGTACAATACCGACGAGTCGATCCGTGGCTTTGCCCATGCATCTTTCAAAATGGCCCTCAACAAGAAGATGCCGCTCTATTTGAGTACCAAGAACACCATTCTCAAGCGCTATGATGGTCGGTTCAAGGATATCTTCCAAGAGGTTTTCGCCGATTACGAGGCCGAGTTCAAGGCTGAGAAAATCTGGTACGAACACCGTTTGATCGACGATATGGTTGCCCAAATGATGAAGAGCTCTGGGGGATTTGTTATGGCTCTCAAGAACTATGATGGTGACGTACAACTGGACATTGTCGCCCAAGGGTTCGGATCTTTGGGCTTGATGACTTCGGCGTTGATGACTCCTGATGGCAAGGCGTTCGAGTCGGAGGCCGCTCATGGTACCGTCACTCGCCACTATCGTCAATATCAACAGGGTAAAGAGACCTCGACCAACTCGATCGCGTCAATTTTCGCATGGCTGCGTGGAATCGCTCAGCGTGGACTGCTTGACGAGACTCCCCAAGTCATTGATTTCGCTCGCGCATTGGAAAAGCTGACGGTTGGAACCGTTCAGGACGATGGCATCATGACCAAGGACTTGGCCTTGGCTTGTGGCCACACCGAACGTAGCTCCTATGTTACCACCACCGAGTTCTTGGATGCTGTGGCCGACAAGTTGAAGGGTGAATGGAAAGTCAAGCAATAGATTAGGTTTTTGTTAGATTTACTATTGTATTCAAAGCATTTCCGGTTGTATTCTGTACGTGATAGAAATTTCGTATTGATTGTCGGAATCAATATGAAGAGGAGGACTTTATTCTGTGTAGAGCGACTAGGCCTATAACTAGATTAAAGAGATAATGAATTTGTGCTTAGAAGAGAAAAAATCCGAGATCCTCTGAGCAAGGATCGATAATTGCGGCGACTCTCCAAGTAAGTGGTTGGCAGCTTCTTTGGCTGTTTCCGAGGATCGCCATAGATCAGAAGCTCTTTTTAAATGAATGCTTGGCAATTATGCATTATCCAATCACAACTTACTTGGTTGCTTCAAATGAAGCTTATGGGCATCATCTACCAAAACATCTGGCGGATACGCCAATGCTTCCTGGTTGACAGTGGCAATCAATTTCCCTTGGAGCGTATAATAATACACCTGGCACAAGATGCGGTCGTTGCCCATTTTGCAATAGTGAAAATCACAAAACATCCATTGGGTAGGATCAAAGTCGGTATCGTGGAAGTGAATCACATGATCGAGCGATACCTTGAAGAAATGGGTATACGCATGCTTATTGGGCAGCAAGGTAAGAGGCAAGCCGATAGCCCTTACAAAGGAGCCGAGAAAAACACTATCCAGAATATATGCAAGGTCCACGATTTTAGCGCGTGCGGGGTCACGGCACTTTGCCAAGTCATCGACGACCCTGAAAAACACCCCCAACTCGGTGTTGCCAGCGCAATCCAAGTCAATGTGGGGCTCGGCCATGAACACCTCGGGAGGCGCAATGTGCTCCATGGTGCCATGAGTATGGGTGGAGCTCGGCATGGAATCAAGCACATCCTTATACTTGTAGAACCATGGCATTGGTTTGCGCTGAAAGTAGAACGGTTTTTGCGTGCTGCGACCATCGTTATATTGAGCAATGCGTGAGGACAGCAGATTGTTTCTCACAAAGGAAATCGTGGCCACATACACCAATTTCTTGGTGTCCAGCTGATAAGCCCTTACCAGACGATTGGCAAACGTTCTGCCGGCACTATTTGAGAGTACCAACCATTCAAGGGGCGTCAGCAGCAGTGACGCCGCCACGAAATGAGAGTGGAGCGAATGTGGCGAGAACGACTCTTGGTCCGGTACGGATTCCCATGCGGCAACGATCAGCTGGGCCACCAAGTCACCTCCGTAAGCGCCTCGAGCAGCAGCCAAGACCTTATCGGGTGGATAATTACCAATAAACCATTGGCCATCCTCGCCATGCGAAACACGCACATCCTTTCCCGGCAACGGCGAGACCGCAAACTTTTCTTCCAAAACCAGAATGTCCTGGCGCAGGTATAGTTCCAGTAGTGACATTATGTATGGAGGGAATCTCTGCAGCGGCTGGCCATGCTATCGCTTTTATACGTGACCACGGTCATGTAACTCACATGCAGTTTCGGGACCGAGGAAGTGGAATTTGGTGATCACGTGCACCGGCCGTAAGTTTGGTGGGGCAGCCGTGGTACTTGGCGGGTTAGTAATGAAGAAGAAAGAGGGGGAGAAAAGGGGCTTAAAGTGAGGGAAGGAATAAGTAGGGTCGGTTAGAAGGTGTGTTGAGGGCGGATTGGGTGTAAAAAGAGATCAGATTCGTAAGATTTTTCTCGAATATCGAGAAGATCAATGTAAATGAAGGAGTTCAAGTGGTTGTAGTATGTGGAGTAAGGAATCAGACAATAAGGTCCGATGGAGGCTGGGTGGATTTCAAGACTCGACGTTAAAGTTGAGGGAAAAGTGTTTTGCAAACATATCGCGTTGGCGTTGCAGAACGACGATTGGTTTTAGTTCAGCGACTTGGTTTGTAGGTTGCGGGAGTATGGGGAAAAGAGCTGGTCTAGTTTTCGAAACGAGGCCATCTTTCAGTTCCAAGTACGATGGTAGTTTGGGGTTGGCTTGAGGGATTTGAGGGTCCGAGAGGGTATCACCATCTGTGAGCAACGGTGTAGGCAACAAACCAAGCAATTGGCGTTGAAGTGGAGTCAAGGGCAAGTCGAAGCATTGATCGCGAGGCTTGAGAAGCACGTAAACACATGTTGTGATATTGGCAGTGAAGAACGTCAATGTCACAAGGCAAAGCCAAAAAAGCGCTTTTTTGATTGCCCCGGGCAACCAATGGCTTGCCAATGAATAGACAAAGAGTGATGTTAGTAAGAGCAAGATATTTCGAGCGAGCAGGGCGGCAGCACGATCTGGTCGAGGTTCTCTCAACAAGGCCTGTTTCATCACTGGCAGTTCCCATTCTACCATTTCCGGAATGGGGATGGGATTGCGAACATGGTAATCCAGAGACTTACCAACCTTTGGAGATCGATCACGACCAGGCTTTGCCGTATATGGCAGCCGATAGTAAACAGGTTTGGCCGATTGCAGATGCG
This sequence comes from [Candida] argentea, assembly GCA_030581555.1. Classification (NCBI taxonomy): domain Eukaryota; kingdom Fungi; phylum Ascomycota; class Pichiomycetes; order Serinales; family Debaryomycetaceae; species [Candida] argentea. The sequence continues at coordinate 23,171 of JAKTTQ010000301.1, forward strand.
AAGAGCCAAATTGAGTTTGGGGTTTGGGACGATATGACGAAGACAAAGGACGCGTCGCTGGAAAATCCGGGCTTTCCAATGATTGATGGTTAGACATATCATGCCTCATCGTACCGGGCTGATAGTTCACAGCATCTTCGTAGATCGTATCGTTACACATAGAATATAGGATTAAGACACTGTCGCTCCAACCGCTGGCCACAGCTCATCAACCCTATTCTCGATTTACCCGGCATCGTCATCACGTGGTGGGGCCAATCGTTTATGAGGAAATTTTCACACCGAGGCGACAACAACTATCAAACAATCAGCGGTTTGATGGTACAGTAAGTTCTTTCTATTATGCGAGACTTTGAGTGATGAAATATATGTTCACAGACCTGTACTGAGCTATGTACTTGAAATGCATAGTGTTTGAACGATAGCGACATGCCTCTTCTGACCACAGTTCTCAGCGATACATTATTGGAAACATTATACTAACAAATTCAAGATTGGATAGTTTATCTCTCTAGTAAATAGGCTCCAATATACCTTCCATTTCGTTTGACTATTTGACTGTAGATTTTGTGATTGATCTTAGATTGGTGGTGGATCGCCGTTATAAAAATGCCCGTAAACATGACATTTTAGACAAGACTACTTTACAAGGTCACAAAAGGTGGGGCAATTTGTTATTTGACGATCTCACCATGGTACAGAACACCGTCAGCAAAAGACCAAGACCGATGATTCGCATGGACCCCCTTTAACGAGGATTTCGACTGTCGCGACTGTCAACTTATCCCTCTTTCACCTAATCACAATCTATTTTACAAAACCTGTATTAATCTTTGCAATGTTTGAATTACGGTATGTACGGGGTTGTTTACTTCTTAGCAGTCAATCTTCTCAAGTAGAAGGCCAACTCCTCACCCTCCAAGATGTAACCGTCACATCTACCGGACTGGCCGGGTCTGGACGAGATAGCAGCGTACAACTTACCGGCGGTGAACTGAGAGTCCAAGGCGGCCTCAACGTTGGCAGCGCCCTGTCTGGAGGCCAACTTACGCTCAACCTTCTTGGAGCGCTTGACTTCCTCCTCATCGTGCTTCTTCTTACCCAAAGAGTGACCGTAGTGGTTCTCGTACCATTGACGGAAGGGAGTGGCATCGATCTGAACAATAGCGGACTTGGTCAAGGTGTTGGTTCTAACCAACTCGTTGTTGGAAGGGTGGTAGGCCACAACTGCAAGTCTGGTCTTTCTGGAAACACCCTCGGAAGCCCAAGAGAAGTTACCGGTCTCAACTCTCAAAGCTCTGAACTTTTGGTTGCCACCTCTGGTTCTGACACTGTGGATACGCTTGGGGCCGATCTTGGTGTTGGCGGGCTGTCTACCTAATTCGAACTTTCTCTTTTTTCTGAACTGGGCCCTCTTGGCACCAGTGGCCGAGCGCTTGTGGAGAGAGTCTCTGGAAATACCCATGGTGTGATGTACTAGAAAAGCTCGTTAACCCAGACGGATTTTTCCCGCGTTTTCGTAATACAAATTTTCAGCGGGGCGAGGATCCAATTTCGGTCACGTGGAAACAGCTCTCACATGATCACGTGTATTTGATGAATTGTGAGGGCAGTCGCCCTAATGGATGCTAGATGAGATGGGGATATGACAGGTTGTTGCCCATCTCGAATGTGTTAATCGCCATAATGGAAACGATATATGATGAGATTGAAATTGAAGATTTTACCTATGATCCGGTGACTCAGTTGCTCCAGTATCCGTGTCCATGTGGTGATAGATTTGCGATTCTGATTGATGACTTGCGTGATGGCGAGGATATTGCCGTTTGCCCTTCATGCCTGCTTATGGTGAAGGTGATATTCGATGAAGAGGATTTGGAGCAGTATGAGTGAGATGCTTTAATGAGAGAAGAGAATTGTCACGAGGGAGGAGCCACTTGGATGTGAGTCTGTTTATTTGAAGTATAAGCTCACCAAACAACTGATCGATTCACGCTTTCCTGATAACTAAATGCTGGGTAAGTCTTTAGCACGAGAGTCGTTAAACACCTGGGTTTCAGGTTGATACATTATGCTCGGTATGGGGTTTGTCCATTCTAAGAATGGTCTCCGATTGGACCAAGGAAGCAACTGAGGGATCCGAGCCGCTGATCATCTACTGATCCTTCCGAAGTCCCATGATATGGCATTTATGCGGTCGCAGTTTCCCGAGTCTCGATGTTTGTTTGCGATATGACATGGTTGTCGTTCTAGAAAAGCACTTCTCATGCCACTGGAGATTTTGTTCGAATCGTTGATAACGCTTGGAAGACTCACGTCACTGAAGCAAATTCACAGACGCGAGACACTGTGCTCGGTAACAATGTTCTTAGTACCCATACACACACACTCGTATTGCTACTTCTCCTGATTGACTCGATCAATTTCCTCGTTTTATTGAAGTCTCTTTTTCTCTCTTGCGTTGATGTCGTACAACATCATGGAATCGAAATATCCGATGGATTCCTCGAATTCTCATCTCCCCTTTGACCACCTCCATTTTGACCATCCTGATATGTTAACCGCCGCCTCAACTACCTCTAATGTCACCTCTGCTAAACGTCATAGTGCTCGGATTGTCAAATGTGCTCCGTAAAAAAACACTTCTTCGCCATTAACTCCAAAAAGAATGTGGCACTGCAGGTCCGAGAGTCTATTCGCTACCTGAGTTTGCGAAATTGTGTGTGTTGCATCATTGTCAAAATGGGATCAATAATCACGTTCGCATAAAAGGCAGTGCTTCGGAGACATGCCTCCAGCGTTAAACAGCTCGGCTCTTTTCAAATCCGTATGAACAATGCAAAAGGGCACAGTCGACATTGAAATTATTGGCACACCTTCAACTGCGACTCAGCTTTAGCCAATATCATGCGTGCCATTTAGTGTGAGGCACTGAGAATCGCGAATTTGAAAGAGACGCGTCATTCATCTCAAATAGCAGAAGGATATGTTTGATGTAAAGTTTCATGTGAAACCGCAGCCAAGCCAAACCTCAAGCCAGCCGCGCGCTAATCTCTAAACATGCATGAAAAGACGCCAGATCTCACTTGTAACGACCCGGGTGGTTGCCCCCTTACGCACGATCGATCGTAATTAGGCTTTATAGTTGCGTCGCATTATTGCAGGTCTCATAAAAGCATCTCCGAAACTCGAATACTCCAGAGCCTCGATCCGGGGTCGCTGATCCCGATCTGATCTGATTTTATCGACAGCTGCCGTTAGTCATCAGGGGTGAGGGTGTTGATGCCACTACGGGCGCATTTGAATTGATTGAGAATGCCTCTGTTAAATTGCGCCAAGCATTCATGACTAGTCGCGTAAAGTATACACGAAGCTGTGACAAAATGGCTGGCTTTATTATTAAGCGGATGACATACTCACAAGCTTCCAAACATACGCAGTCATTCGCGATTTATCAATGAATGAAGAATATCAAATTCAGAGTTGACCACAAGATGGGCATAACTTGTAACGGGTATAAAGTCTATAACGCGGGAATTAAAAATTGATTTTGATAGGTGTTTTGTGAGGGACAATTGACGAATTGGACGCCAATAATCGTCGTGCTAGGCTACTGCAACCGACTATAAGCCGAGAATGTTGCTGTTGTCAAAACCCGGAGCGCGACGTTCCACGCCTAGCCTAGGGGCCCGAGGTGAAAGGCAAGTATGTCAGGAAAAATAAAGATTAGACCTCGGCCGTCGGGGGTTCGGTGATGGCCGTGGTGATGCAAGCGCAACCACCGATCGTGATAGATGCGCACCCCTGGAACTGGAACGTGGCAAGCACCCTCTCGATAAGGCGGGGAACACTAGCTTGTAGCGGGAATGAAAAGTCCGAGGGCAATGCATATAGCATCGCTATTAACATTTGCAGTCGCGATTGTCTCGAGTAACTTGCCTAGAGCAAAATATTCGAGACGGTCGTCACACACACACACACACTGATTCCGCAGGTTCTCTTTCGAGAGTCACACATTGAACCCCAAATATCAGTTTGAACCTACAACCTAGAGTCACCCATGATCCTTTGATCGTAGTCTACCATACAACGTTACACGAAAAAGGAGGAGGACAAATTAAAGAATAAACTTGACATCTCATTCTCATCGCTAGCTTATCAAGCCCTGTAGGTGCTGTACTGTAATGTTCAACCGATCGTACCGAAACTTCCACGGGACGCCCGTCGCACGCCCGCTATTTTTTTGCTATCTTTTCGGCACTGGACTAATAGAATTCATGCATCTGACTCCGCTTTGTGACACAATCAGCTCCTGCAACCACTTGTGAACTTCTGTGCCGCTTAGTCTTGGTCATATCAAACCTTCCTCTACACAACAGATTTCGACAACACGAGCTCCCTGACGTCTCCTAAATGGCTTTCCCACGGTTACCCACCACCACTCGGACATTCTCGGGTAAACTCTGAGTCATCTGATTTCATCGGTGGCCCCTCCGATCTGTCGTGTGTCACGTGGAAAGTAAAAATTCAACAGTCCGTTTTCTTTTCCGGGCGGGCGGTCGGCTCAAACCTTGAATTCGTGTGGTGAATTGACATTAAGACTTTAGTGTGTGTTTGTGTGTGTTGCGCTTTCCCGGTGTGTGTTGTCTTAGTGACTGTCTCTATAGTGTGCAAGAGTCACCAGTGTTCAATCCCGTTTCTTGTTGCATAATACTTTTGTCTCTTGAAAAAGAAAATCCATTAGGCCTTTTTACCTCCGGGACTCTGACATTGCTTCCCCTTTGCCCCCGCCTCTGGTTTAGATTTTTGGCCTGCTTGACCTACCCTTCCACTCTTCGTCAAACCTTGTTTCCGCTGCCTTTTGGCTACGGCCCTTACACCCGACCGTTTCCTCTTTTACGTGCATTGCATCGTGGGCCAGAGTGCATACCCTGCCTCTCTGCC
>JAKTTQ010000302.1:0-27011 GCA_030581555.1 [Candida] argentea
AAAGAACACGCCTAAAGTCACAGCACTTAAGATCTGTATCTCCACAAAGACAAAGTGTTCTGTCTCTTCCAAGTGTGACGACGGCCGGCCTTGGTGTTGTTGTACAAGTGACCCTTGTTGATACCTCTGGACTTCTTGCCGGTAGCAGTGAGACCTCTGGACTCTCTGTGCTTGTGGACGGGGTTGCAGATCCAGTTGTATCTGGCGTCTCTGGTGATAGCCTTGTGGGAGGGGTCGATCAAGATGACCTCAAAGTACTTGTAAGTAGAGTCCTGGTTAACCCAGTAGGAGTTAAGGACACGCAAGTTAGCGGCACGACGGCCAACACGCTCCTCGGCGGTGGACTTGAGGGAGCGCTGGTACTTGAGCTGGTTGACACCGTGGTTAGTGGGCTTACCGTAAGTGGCACCCTTGGGCACAGGTCTCTTTCTGCCACCTCTTCTGACTCTAACTCTGAAGATGACGAAGCCCTGCTTGGCCTTGTAACCCAATCTTCTAGCCTTGTCAGGTCTAGAGGGTCTGGAAGCACGGTGGATGACGTGGCGTTGTCTGTACTCCCAGCATCTGACACGGTAAAGGAAACGCATCACATCGGATTGCTTCTTGCGCTGGAGTTCTTCCAAGTATTTGTAGGCACCCATCGTATATAGTTTTCCTGGTTTGAGACTGGACTATCAGAAGAGTGAAAAAAAAATTTTCACTTTCAAATCATAAGGAAAGATCACGTGTGCGAGATGAATCGGAGTCCGGGTAACTGCTCAAAAGATGCATCACGTGACAAAATTACTGGTATTCAAAATTGTTAGACATTCAGGAAGGGCAAGTGGAGTTCACACATATCAGGACGTTACTGCCAATATATCCCCGCCAAAGAGATTGTCACTTTGCTAGACAATTGGTTTCAACAGCTCAGAAGTTGGATCCGAGAAGAAAGCATCGGAAAGTTCTGTTTGTAGCAGTCATCGCAGTCATCGCACTCCTCGGAAAGCGCGGGGTCCCCGAAAAACTATCTCTGACATCCCCTTATCCATCGAGACTCGATGAATTATTTGCGTTCATTCTTGTCAAAAAGGCGTAAGCTACTGGACACTGCTCCTGATACTGGCTCTGACTCTGGTGCTGCCACTAATGTTGGTGAACTTGATCCTTCTGACGCTGGCTCTGCTATGGCTAACGATGCCCCAACTGTAGAATCCAACTTTATTCAGGGGTCCATACTGAAGGATGCAGTCAACGCATCATCTACCAAATGCGGTGATCACGAGGAGCATGCCTCGCCTGTTAATGATGCCAGTACTGAGCATGAGACAGACGTGCTCGAGATTTGTGTGAATGACGATATCGATCTGATTTTGCCTTCCTCCGACTCTGAAAATGAGGCACAATTGCCATCTGGGTCCGCAAATTCCCACACAAATATTAATGGTTCCAACGAGAGCACCGACTCCAGCTCGGAAAACGATGACTCGGAGTCTAGTGAATCCGACTCTGATGATTCGGATGGCGCTCAGTCCGTATCCGATATCAAAGATATGCTCAACGACGAGGATGAGGAAGCTATTTCCGGTCCAATTGTATCTGCCAACGAAGTTATCGATGAGGCTGCTCCAACGTTGCCTCAAGGCTATTGTATTCCTGAAGATGCTCCTATCGAGCTTGTGGGGACAATCACAGGTCTTGTTGAACAGAGTATGATTATCAAGGGCAATTCCTCGGGTGAGTACAGAGTTCTTGACGAGGAGCTGGTATTGTGTATGGCCGATCGCACGCCCGTCGGTTTATTGTTTGAGACGTTCGGAAGGCTTCTGCTGCCATTTTATCGAGTCAAGTTTGCTACCCCTGCAGAATTTGGGCAGTTCAAGGATACAAAGGGCAAACAGATTTACAGTGTTGTGCCCGATTCGAAGTTTATTTTCACCGACACGATCAGAATCAAAGGATGTGATGCCAGTAATGTTCACGACGAGGAATTACCAGAGCACGAGCGCGACTTTTCCGACGACGAAAATGAGCGCCTCGCCAAGCGCGATCGCAAACTGAAGCGGAAATCAAAAAAGACGGCTCATGAAGACTCTGGCCCAGTTGCTTCTTCAGCCGGGAGCCCGACGGAACCAAGACCCGGGTCCAAATATCCGCAAGCCAATTATGGCGTGGCAGGGCCGTCTGTTCCAACCTATGTGCCTCGAACATCTGGCGCCGCCAATACCAGAGGAACAAGAGCCCCTATCCCCGCGAAGCCGGTTTTTGATACTCCCAGCTCGCACCATACGCCCTCTCAGCTTCCGGTTTCACTGGCACACAGTCAGATGTTAGATTTTGAGCAGCAGCAGCATGGCAATTTCGGGCTGCAGAAATTCAACCAACAGCCTCCTCAGCCAAGCTATAGTTCTCAGCCTTCCCAAACAAGCTATAACCCCCCGCTTTCCCAACCAGGCTATAATCCACAGCCCACTCGACCACTCTATGGTGGTCAGAACACATACGCTAGCTATGGCGCGATGCCCAGTCAAACATATCAAGAATATCAGCCATCAGCCCATTCTCAATACCCTCCAAACATATCAAGCGCAGCTCACGACACATATGGCGCGCACTCCCCCTACGGTGTTCCATTCAATTCAGCACAGCAATTCTCTTCGAATACGCTGCACCATCAGCACATTATGCCACAGCAATCACCGGCCCTGAACAAAATCGCTCAAATCCTGAACTCTAATGTCGCTGCTCCACTGGACGCACCTCAACCTCTCGGCCAAGAACAATTAGCCGAGCTCCAGAGATTGGTGTTGAAGAAATTGGATGAAAGCGAGCAGAATCCTAATTAGTGAGATTTGAAAACGATGAAGTGTAATGCTCAGGTATCTTGTATATGCTATGTAGCCTAATAGCTACGAAACCCGAACACCTTGCAATGGACTTTTTCGAAAGGTGTAAGAATGTGTGCTGAAGTGTTATTCGACGGAGCGCATCATTTTGTTAGCATTTTGAATGCATCTTCGGCCATTTCCAAAGCTTGTGGCGGGAATCCTGCCAAGCGAGCGACCTCTAATGCATATGACATTTCACTCAATCCCGGTTCAAGCGTATGGTCAATGACCAAACTTTTCAAGCCACGATCATTCTCATGCTTCAAGACTCGAGTACGCATATAAGTAATTTTCGACTGGTCAACATGATTCTGTGATAGTAATTCTTGCAATTCCTTACCGAAATGAGTAGCGAATAAGGTGCGACATCTCTTTACCTTGACCAAGTTGACAAGAGTCGCATAAGCAATTGCAAGACCCTCTTTCCCACTGGTACCGCGACCGATCTCATCGACAATGGCTAGTGAATGAGGCGTTGCGTGCCGCAAAATATTGCTGGTTTCGATCATTTCCACCATAAAAGTGCTCAAGTCACTGAATAAGTCATCCAGAGCCCCGATCCGGGTGAATATTCTATCGACAATTCCCAAACTGGCTCTGTCAGCAGGCACGAACGACCCACACTGGGCCAAGATCACTATCAATGCATTCTGACGGAGAAACGTACTCTTCCCACCCATATTAGGGCCTGAGATTACCCATAATGGAGATGCAGGGGACATTCGAGTATCGTTAGGTGTGAATTGCTTCCCACATGCCTTGAGCCCGGTCTCAACTACCACATGGCGTCCTGCATCGATATAAAGCTGGTTAGTCTTTACGAAACGAGGCCTCACCCAATTATTCTCCTGAGCAACAATCGAAAACGACAGGGTCACGTCCAAGAAATCCACAAGACGGGTCACGTTGCGTATTTCAGTTACGTGAGTGAGCACAAGGGCCTTTAACTTTTCGATAATGACGCGCTCGCGATCAAAAATCTCATGACGTTTTGCCAAAATTTGCAGCTGTAGCGATGCCCAACCCCGAGGAACAAGGACTAGCGATTGCTTCTTTTGGTCACATACGCCATCTTTGAGCATCACTGAGGCGACTTCGATCAGTTTCGTCTTGCCAGATACATAGAGAATGTTCTGGAAACGAAAGTACAGATCCTTCTTCATGAGCTTGAGGTTAGGATCGATAAGCTGAAGCGCTTGCCGGATCTCGTCCATAACGTGCTGTTCCCGCTGCTCCAAGGCGAAGTAATCTCTATGCAACTGTTCGAACAATTTATCATAATCTTGGCGAATGACAAACCGGAAGGTTTGGACTTGGGTGGACTCTTCTTCTGATTCGAGGGGGGTGCGATATTTTTGAATGGACCCGTTGGAGTAACTGGACGTGGCGGCAGGAACATCCACCCGGTCGGAAGCAGTATTTTCTTCTGCGCCTGTGAATTCTATGGATGATAATGGTGCGTCTTGAACGTCAAAGGTTGTATTGATTGCACGCGGAATATGAGCAGGAATCACAAAGTCAAAGAGCAACCCTTGGAGCGGTTCTAATTCGTGGGGATGGGTATCATACTCATTTGCCAAATATTCACGTAATATCTGCAATTTCGATATTCCATCTGCAACTAGCATAAGTTGAGCAACGGGATCGCCAGTGTTATAGGTGAGCTGCTGAAGAGCCCGAACAAAGTCGCCAATTTGAGTCAAGTGGGTGCGGAGTGCAGCACGCAACAAGGGATTCCGCAAGAACATATCGACGAAATCGTGACGAAGTCCGATCTTGTCAACGTCCAAAAGTGGTGATTGTAGCCATTGTGAAAGCAAACGAGCGCCCGAGGGAGTCGCGGTTCGTCGGACCGACGATAATAAGGAGCCCACCGCGGAAGCCTTCCCGCTAGTAAAGCCTGCGCGCTCGGTGAGTTCCAAGGCGTTACGCGTGCGAGAATCTAGCTGGAGCACGGCCGAAGACATGTGCTGCATCGGGAGCTCCATCGACGGAGAGGCGTCAGGCAAGTTCACGTGGATATAAGACAATGCCATGTTCATGGCGGCTTCCAGACGCACCTCGAGGGCCTCAATAGCCCGCCGTACTGCCTGTGGGTCGCCCTTGAATTTCCGAGAATGACCATGGCCCGAGTTTTTATGATACCGCAAAAAGTAGCGGCGCAAGTCGACTAAAGGAGAGTACCACGATCCATCCTGTAAATTCATGCGCTGGAATTCCCTGGGCAAAATGATCTCGCTGGGACTGATGCGGGCCATTTCTGCAGTCAATTCGCGCAACGTCGTCTCTTGGACGTGGAACTCGCCAACAGACACGTCTATCCATGCCAAGCCTATTTTGGTGGCGGGGTCGGCTGGACTAGCAGTGATATTTGGAGGCATGTAAATGGCTAGCAAATAATTGTTCTTATTATAGTTGAGGAAGGTCTCATCCACGAGAGTTCCCGGAGAGACAATGCGCGAGACCCGGCGTGAGATTCCACGGCTAGCACCCATATCTGTATCGTACTGGTCCACAATAGCGACGTTGGCCTCATGATCATGGACCAAGAGTTTCACAAACTTTTGGAGCTGGGATACTGGGAAGCCCGCCATGGGGATATGGAAATTTGTTGTTTTGCGGATTGCCACTTTCAAAGACAATTTAGGTCCGTATTCCTCCGCTTGATCGAAGTAGAGCTCGTAGAAGCTACCCACTTGCACAAGACACACACAATCGGGATGATTCAGCATTGTTTCCTGGATCTGATGATACATTTTTGTCAAGCCAGTATCTTTAGTTCTTCCGCCTCGATCCCATGAGCTTACAGGCATGACTGCTGGTCGGTCTTGGGTGGGCGAAGTATCCCTGAGAATACCAGAGAGCGGAGCATTGGCAACCAGGGATAATTTATGATTCTGCTTCGAGGGTTTTGTAGTGGGTTTGGGAGAGGCCCCATATGCAGAGGACTTGGATAGAAAGCGCACCAAGCCCAGAAGAGGCACACGATGCAACGGACGAGATGTCAATATTGGCGTGATAGCGGAGAAACCATGTTGAGAGAGGAGAAAAGAGGACATGGGCCCAAGCCGTTCGCAGATTTTTCAGTCTATGTGAGTCTATGCTTTTTTCGCAATCGGCTTTTGGACGGGTGCAAAAAATCATTTATACGAGATTAGGTGTTTCAAAATGGTGTGAATGGAGCATCAGGATTGGGGGGGAATTGTTGTAGTTGGGGCTTTTACACTGTTCTAAGGTAGTCATATGAAGGTTAAGTGCTAATTATGAATTATTGGGTACTTGATTGGTCGAAAAATTTGTGTGATTGGCCTCACGTACCCCGGTGCAGTTCATTTGCTGTTGAAGAGCGCGATCAGTGCCATGGATTGAATCCAGTTGCAAACGTTTTGCATGTGGCAGATCTCGGGTAACAACTAGGACAAGAAGTACTCGGACACATCTTCTCGCATTTGAAATTCTCCTGAAAGGCTTCTTGTAACCGACTCTGTTACTAGTATGTTCAGGGTGCCAGCATATTCATGGTAGCCCTATTTCCTGCGGGTGCTTCTGCGCACCGGTACTGCAGCAGCTTTGGCTTTCGCGGGTGCGCGACGGTTTTTGGCCGGACTAGGCGTTGTGCGACGGGTTTGTTCGGTCTTTTCAGCCTTAGACGTCAGTTGCTTGGAATCTGTTTTACTGACTCTCTTCGGGGTAATCAGTTCTTGGTGAATTGCAGCAGCTCCATCATCGGCGTGAGCTTTTCGTCGTGTGATCCGCCTTGGAGGAGAAGGAGCGAGGTTGAAAGAGGGGGGAGGATTAGGAGCAGGCGCAATATTAAAAGCCGCAGTAGTCCCCATGCCAGAGGCAGCAGCATCATCATTAGGAGCAGGCGACGGTTCGGGGGAAGACGTAGGTTCGGACTTTGGTTCAGGCGTGAGCTCAGACTTGGGCTCGGGTTCAGACTCGGGCTCGGGTTCAGGCGTTGCTTCAGACTTTGGTTCAGTTTCAGGTTCTGGAGACACGGCCCCGCGCTTTTGGCGTCTCTTTGGGGAGACCCCATGATCGGAAGACTCACTCTCACGCTTTACAGCGGCACGAGTCAGTTTTTTCCGACCAGTCTCTGATGCATTTGCGTCTGCGTTGCGTTTATTTTTATTCAGCGGACCAGTCGGCTTGGTATCAGCTCGATCATCATTTTCATCCAGAGAGGAGCTTATATCGACGGCGAGCGACCCAGCAGGTTTCGTTCGCAAGCTGCGACGAGAGACACCGGTCGATGGTTGTGTGGACTGAGCAGTGAGAGCAGCAAGATGTTCCGACTTTACAGGGGGCGGAGGAGATTCTGTATCCGACTTTGAGTCTTCAATTTGGTCCAATAGAGGCAAATTATACCACGATTTCAACTTTTCCCATACCTGACTAGGAGTTATTGGTGGGGGCCGATGAGATCTTTGATTGAGAGCAGCGACGATAGCATCGACATGTTGGTCTTTCTTGGAACCCGCAGGTTTGTAGTCACAAACAAGACTGAGCAAGTCGGCTTCATCTTCAAAAGACCATTCCATATGGTCGTAGATACAGTGGATCGTCATAAGCCGTGGTGGAAAAATTTCGCTTGGTGGAGCCACTCGATCAGGTCGAACCAGATCGAATCTCCCCCGAGGAATGGGATTAATGTATAGCTCATTAGTACTACACCAGATTCAACTCCGCTACTACTATACACATGAACTTTCGCTCTTATATCGAGGTTAATTACCCGTAAACAATTCCACCGTCGGTCAAAGTCTTTCAAAGTCTTTGCATTGGTGAAACCAATACTGCACGTGATCAGTCTGGAGACGATTCGATTCCTGCATGGAACGAGCAAAAGAATTTTCCCTCTCGTGGAGAAGGGCCACTGCTAGCGTTGCGTTAGCGATTGAACGGTTGAACGACGGTATTGAACGGTTAAAGTGACGATTGAAGCAACATCCAGTTATCTATTGAAATTCTGACTGACATTTAGAAGTTACGGATTCTCTCACGGTTCATATAGTGAAATTCCTTCCCGAATTTAGTACTTTTTGACCGATTTTTCAGCACTTGAAACATCCTTTCCGAGTTCGCTTCCACCGCTCTTGATAATACATCCCATTCACGATGCCTCGCCGGACTCAGAATATGAATTCATTGGGCCGCGGCAAAGTCCGTGCCTCCATGAACAAGTATAACTTATTCAACTTGTACAAAAAAGTGCCTGTGGCCTATAATAATCAGACGTTGTTCCAGCAAAAATGGCGGTCAAAACAGGAAACTCGCGCGTATCACGGTGAACATTTGACTGAGTCTCGTTTCAAGACTTTGTTCTCATCTTCTCTAGAGTCAGTGGCTCAGTTAGATGCCTCTTTGAAGGGCTCTCGCGTGGCCGATACTCCCTTGGCTCTACAAACATTTGCCGTCTTGGAAAAGCGCTTGGAAGTCGCCTTGTTCAGATCCATGTTTGCATCTTCCGTTAGACAGGCCCGTCAATTCATCTTGGCAGGTGATGTCTCCGTTAATGGAGTCACCATGAAACACCCTTCATTCCCCCTCAAGGCTGGTGATCTCTTTAGTGTCCGTCCAGAAAAAGTATTGCTTGCCATGGGTCGACCGAAACCGAGCTTGGCTCAAGCAATCAAAGTCGACCGCAATCAGATCGCCGCTTGGAATCGCCATGTAGTACTGGCCCAACAAAACCCAAAGCAAACCTATGACTTGATGCGAGCGAAACCCGACTCCTTGGACACCATCAATGGTTCCAAGTCCCCTTCCGCAAAACTGGCCGCCAAGTCCTTCAACTCCCAGCTCGAACGCACGATGCTTAAAAACCAAAAAGCGACCACTCGCGAGTCAATATTGACCAAAGTTTTGGATATCGCTCGCAACAAGGAAACTGTCGACGCCAGCATGTTTGTTGAGTATGGCGAGAAAAATGCCGAAAAATGCGTGGCTGCACATGCCATGCTCAAGACCGCTAATCATCCTCTTGTTGAAGCCAGCGATGTATCGACGGTGACTGCTTTCATCAAAAAAAAGAAGCCCGAGTTCGAAACAGAGGCCGAACACTCCCTCGCCGGCCACGTCAAACAATTGATGGGCGAGGTTGTCAAGACCCATCAAGAAGCTATGCGTGTGGATGCTAAGCTGGGCATGGTATCCGACTCTGCAAAGTCGGTCCCGTTCACCTCTGGATATTCGGAAAATAAAAAATTCCATCCAAAGTTGGACACCGAGGCCATCTTGGAAGACGAGCTGAAGGCTCAGGTCTCATTGCCTTGGCAAACCGGCTTATTCGGCCGCCAGGACCCCTCCAAACCGTACTTCACCCCCTGGGTCCCTCGTCCGTTCATTGGCTGCTTTGCTATTTTGCCTGCCCACATTGAGATCTCCTTCAACACTTGTCATGCCATCTATTTGCGTGATCCTATTGCTCGTCCCGGAAACTCCGAGGTCATTACCCCGCTCCCCGTCGATGTTCATGAACGTGCATACATGTATTATGGTAGAAAGGGGTTGTGAACTCGTAGCTGACTCTCTTGTATATACGCTTTATCCTTCACATGACTAATAGCCTTTCCAACAAAGTCTCATGGCTGGCTACTTTTTCCTTGTTTCGTAATGCGATCGGTTCGACAGCCAAATGCTCTCATCTGAATTCGTTCTGTTAACTAGCTGAACTCTCTAATTTTTAGAATCTCGCCATGCCACGAATATCGCCCCTATTGATTCGTGAAGCCCGGCGCCTCTCTCCTCTACTACCCCCAATACTCCGAGCTGTACCCAATGTGGCTGCTGCCTATCAAGAGCTTCGTTGGATCAAACAGGAACTACCTCCTTCGCAATGGAAGCAAGCGGCCATGCGACGTGGCCGCAATGAACCATTACAATATATACTTGGAACTCAGCCATTCGGCGAGCTTCTGATTGATTGTATGCCGGGAGTGTTGATACCCCGTTGGGAAACGGAAGAATGGTGCAACCGCTTAGCAGCTTGTCTTGTAGACCAATCACTAAAGTCGGTTTCTATTTTGGACGCTTGTACGGGCACAGGTTGCATTCCTCTTCTCCTCAGTCATGTGCTAGCCACAGAAGGCGTCGATGTCAGAGCAATCGGGTTCGATACATCGCCAGTAGCATACGAGGCCGGTGTAAACAACCTCGCCAAATATCGAGAATCGTTCTCCAATGTCAAAGCCAATATCAATTTCAGAACCCTCGATCTCTTCGATCCAGCCATCATTTCCAAATTAGACGTCTCTCATGTCGATGTCCTCACTAGTAACCCTCCATACATTCCTTTGGATGATTACTTTGCACCTGTGCTTCGCAACGGCGTACAACGCTCGGTGCGACAATATGAGCCAAAGCTCGCGTTAGTGGGCGATTTGGAGTTCTACACTGCTCTTGTGAACTCGATTCTCTTACCGTCTAAATCAAAGGTCTTTGTGTTTGAGCTCGGATACATACATCAGGCCAAACACGTCCAAAACTTGCTAAAGGATTCAGAATGGACATGCGATCTCCTATATGATTCAGCTGGAAACATTAGATGCGTGTATGGGTGGAACAGTCTGTCCAATCTCACATTGAAAGACTTGTGATTGCCCTCTATGCGAGATTGTGTCAGAACATTCGGGGCAGCGTCAAATATACGACAACGGGGCCCTATGAACATATCACCCAAGCTTATAATAAATATACACAGCGAACGTCGTTGATATGGCACACTACAGAAGGACTTCTACGTAGCGGCCTCACTAGTCGACTCTTTTGTCACCGGCTCGACTACCTCGTCTTCGCGCTTGCGCTTGCTCTGGCCCCGACCAACAGCGGTGATTGCATTTTCCAGAGGAAAGACGCGCGTACCCCACAAACAGTATCCTCCGAAACCTCTCATGGTCATCTCGGGATGCAAACGGCCTGGGATGGTTTGGAATGGACGTACTCGCGTCTCAAAGATGGCAGGCGCCAATACTCTGTTATCAGCCATCAACACATGTTGCGTCTCCAATAATACCTCCTTGAATTGGTTGTATATCACGATCGGCCGGGAGCCGCCTACTTTGTCTATGATATCGCCAATCATAGTCGGCATGTAAAGAGTGCTGAGTGAAACAAACGCATCAAAGTTTCCCGTTTCGATCTCGCCAAGAGCTCTGTTGATCTCTTGAGCGCGTGCTTTCCTCTTGCCGTATTGATCTTGCTTCGAAGCTTTCAATTCGGCATACTCCTCTTCGGGAAGGTCTACCCATTCAATTCGCTCTTCCTCAAGCTCATAGAACTGAAGCCAGCTCATAGACTGGATCATTCGTTTTTGTTCCTCTTCAGAAATGTCGGAAAATGTGAGCGATTGATAATTAGGATGCTCATTCTCGTGTATCAGAATTATCGAGCCCTTCCCTTGCATGCGTTCGAGCATGGCATAAATCAAGACACCGCCGGTCTCGTCGGTAACGAGATATCGGCCCCCCGGTCTAACATTGGCGTAACTCATCATCATTCCCAATGTTTCTTCGCTCATATCATGCACACGATGAATGTCCTTCTCAATGTAGTACTGTAACAATTGCGAGGACCCAAGATACTCGATCGTGAAGCGGCGCAAAAACTTTTGCTGCTTGCGTTTCAAGTATTTCTGCTGGGAAAATAAGGTCTTTTTATCAAAACCATCATGACTTGCAATCATCTGCTCGATGATCTGTTGCCCAATGTTGGACGTGGCACCAGACTTCTTAAGCTCGGAGATCTCTTCGTGCAGTAGCTTTTGGATCTTGGAGCCAATATTGATAATATTCTGATTGCTTTCAGCGCTATTAGGAAAGAGCCGCGTCATTTGGTCTTTGGTGAGTTGGACAGAAGGATCCGCAAGATCGGCATCGGCAATATCACCTGCTTCCTCGGTCTCTGCGAGATGATCCGTGATAGCTTTAATAGGTCTTACCTTGGAATCTTCGATGATTTCAAACGATTGACCGAACGGATAACCAAGAATACCATCCACGGCAAACAGACCGAATTTCCCCAAGTTGATAGTTCCCTCAGGTTTTAGTTGAACCACTCGAAGGCCATCGGAAGGAAGTCTAATAAGAGCATGTTGAAAAGCAGTAATTGTGAACCTGCTTTTCACAAAGTCAGCAGGCCGCTGCGCCAAAGGCTTTGCGCGCACATGTTCAGACCCAGTATCCATCCTTGACTACTAGTGCCAGTTAAGCTTTGGAGTGTAAAGTGATAATAACTCTTAGAATTATGGTCGTGTGGAGTGAGTAATTTTCGCATCTCATCGCGGCCCATCGCCAGAAATTTCGAAATTCTACTCGCTGCCGTTCAAGCTATCCACCAACACAAACAAGCACTATCAACGTATCATAATGGGTAGAAGAGCTAAAGAGAAACAAGGCGTTCCTCCTTCGTTCGACGAATTCCAAGCAAAGAAAGAGAAACGTGAAAAGAAGGAGCAACAGAAGCGAAAGAGAAACGATTCTGTGTCTGAAGTCAAGGCTGTTGAAGTCGATCACGCACACTCCAAGAAAAGAAAGGATTCTTCCGCACCCAAGAAGTCAAAAAAGTCCACCAAGCATTCAAACAACGATACTGAAGAAGAATATAAAGACCCCGAGGACTTGCCGGAAGTCGATTTAGAGCAATTGTCACAGGCCAAAAAGGCATTGTTCGACGACTCTGATGATGGCGAGGTCCAAGATGGTCTCGATGGATTGGACGATGAAGAATTAGACGATGAGTTCGATGTCGAAGCTGGCGAGATGTATGACTCGGACGAGGAAGATCGCGCGAAACCCATCTTTTCGGATGACGAGGGCGAGGATATGGATGAGTTGAATGCCGCCAACATGGAAATCTTTTCTAAAAGATTAGATGAGGAGGACGAATTGGAGGCGCAGGAGGCCGAAGAGGAATTTTTGGACGGACAGACCGCCAACCCACGCGCCAAGGTGTTACCCTCTGCTGAAGAAGAAGCTGAGATGGAGAGAGGTCCTCAAGATGTCACCTCGGTAAGAACCAGAATGATTGAAATTGTCAAGGTCTTGGAGAATTTTAAGGACTTGGCTGAAGAGGGCAAGTCAAGAGCCGAGTACACAAACCGTTTGTTGAAAGATATCTGTGAATACTTTGGCTATTCGGAGTTTCTTGCTGAGAAATTGTTCAACTTGTTCTCCCCTGCCGAGGCTCTTGAATTCTTCGAGGCCAATGAAATCGCAAGACCCATCACTATCAGAACAAACACGCTCAAAACTAGACGTCGTGATTTGGCCCAGAAACTCGTCAATAGAGGAGTCAATTTGCAACCCATTGGATCCTGGACTAAAGTTGGTTTACAGATTTTCGACTCCCAGGTCCCCATTGGTGCAACCCCCGAGTACTTGGCAGGCCACTATATTCTTCAAGCCGCATCCTCATTCTTGCCTGTCATGGCATTGCTGCCTCAAGAAAATGAACGTATTTTGGATATGGCTGCTGCCCCAGGTGGTAAGACCACGTACATTTCTGCCTTGATGAAAAATACCGGATGTGTCTTTGCCAACGATGCCAATAAGGCGAGAACCAAATCTTTGATTGCCAACATTCATCGCTTAGGTTGTAAGAATACTATTGTTTGCAACTACGACGCCAGAGAGTTTCCCAAGGTTATTGGTGGTTTCGATCGTATTCTTTTGGATGCTCCTTGCTCCGGTACCGGTGTCATTGCTAAGGACGAGTCTGTCAAGGTAAGTCGTACTGAGAAAGATTTTATCCAAATACCTCACTTGCAAAAGCAATTGCTTTTGTCGGCTATTGATTCGGTTGATGCCAATTCCGCGACCGGCGGTGTCATTGTGTATTCCACCTGTTCAGTCATGGTCGAAGAAAATGAAGCCGTCGTAGATTATGCATTGAGAAAGAGGCCCAACGTCAAGTTGGTTGACACCGGATTGCAGATTGGTAAGGAAGGCTTTACTTCGTTCCGCGGCAAACACTTCAATTCTAAACTCTCCTTGACCAGACGCTACTACCCCCACATTTACAATGTTGATGGTTTCTACGTTGCCAAATTCCAAAAGGTCGCCGCGTCGCCCCACGATATATCCAAGGCAGGTGCCAAAGAAAAGGAATCATTGGCCAGAGCTGAGGCCGAGGAAGAAGGAATTATCCACGACGACTTTTCACAATTTGACAATGATGAAGATAAGGAGATCATTGCCCAGACCGTCAAGAGAAACATGAAGAAAAAGGGTATCAACCCCAATACCGCCCCTAAACCAAGCACAAAGTAGATTAGGCAAAGTTCACTTTTATAAAATACATGACAACGAAAGTTATCGACTAGCGCAAACATACATTACCCAAATTATGTTCCTTGATGTATTCCGGTCCGTACTCCTCGTACTCATTTTTTGTCACATAGCTATCGTTACCAGCACTTGATTGCGCCCATTTGCGCATTCCACGCCAGGCATCGAGAATGGGGTCATTAGCTTTGCGCACTTGCAACGGCGCGCCTGTTGGCAAGCACGCGGTCAAGTCGTTGGTGATCCGTTGCGTGAAGTTGGGCAATCGCGCTACACCACCAGTGACAAATACGTCTTGCAAAAGGCTGTACAGATGCCCACCTTGTGTGAGATTCCCGTCAAGACGATGGAGCAAGAGATCGCGCAGCAATTCGGAAATGCCCGCCTGGTCAATGCCCGCCATGTTCGGGTGGAATAATATCTCGGGCACGCGGATTCTTTCGACATTCATATGCAATTCGTGGTTCTTCTTGATGATCTCCGGGTGTGACGCGAGTTCGTCGGGCTCCATGCCCTCAGCTTGCAATTTGTGGATGACATTCTCCCGCGGTCCATGCAAGAACTTGTGCAAAATCAGCAGTTTCCAATCGAATGTTTGAGAGGCTGCAAAGGTATCTTTTTCTTCAAAGTTGGGGTCATGTACGAGCAAATCGGCCTCTAACAACTCGATTGTTTCCACAATCTGCGCTTGTTCCTGTTCCACCGACTTGCTATTGACATTCTGATAGATGGACCAGTCATCATCGTTTGCACCAAAAGTATCGTTGGGATCATTGTCGATGGTAGCGGCCGCGTTGCGCCGCCTCTTTCTCGAGGCGGCATTTGTAGAGCCATTGGCGTCATTGGCCATATCGGCGATATTTTTCATTCGTTGCTGCGCAGCCGTAGACTTGCGATCCTTGATTGACTCGAGCAATTTGGTATGCTCCTTGAAGCGATCGACGAGGTTTGCAATTTCCACGCGCTTGGCAGAACACCAATCCTCGAGATCGCGCGCCCGCCACTCCTCGTCGGCTTGCTGCTTCTTTTTCTCGGCTTCATCTTCGAGACGCTTGGTCTCCTTTGCTCTTTCACGCGCGTCGTAATTGCCCTTCAAGAGTTTTTGCTTGCGTTTTTCCTTGACTTGTTCTTCGGTCAATTGGTCATCGGGAACATCAACCAACAGCCAGGCCGTTACAGGGTCCACGCGGTCTTCTTCGTCGACACCGTTTACCGTTGGCTTATTGACAGTTTTGTCCAAACCAATGAAATACTTTTCAAAATCGTCAGCATCCTCAAATCCTTCTTCGATCAATTTGGCATTGGCATCTCGATCACTCATTTCAGCTAGCTGCTTTTTGAGGTTGGTGTAGTATATCAATTCCTGTTTTTTCTGCTCTAGTTTCTCCTGTCTCTTTTGTTGTGCCTGTTCCTTGAGTCGCATTCCTTGCTCCCTACGCTTTTGCGACAAACGAGCGATTTCCTCGTCGGACTTTTTCTTGTCGGGGACCGCGTTTATTTCCACCGGGACCAGTAATGCTACATCATTTTGTTCCAAGTGTGACAAGTCCAAGTAGGACTTGAGTTCGTCATTGTAGTTATTCAGAACATAACAATAATCTTGGAACATATAAGTTGTCTGATGGTTGGTGAGACGTGTCGGGTAGTAAGGGTACTTTAGAGCCAAAAGTTTGGACAAGTATTGTTGCTCCTGGTCCCCGCCCCAATCTATGCGCTTTGCATGCAGAAGAAGGCCCTTTCCATTGATCACAGGTATGACATGTGTCAGTTCATGGCCAGCACCAATAACCAATCCACTAGCGTTTTCAGAGGAGGAGTTCGCGTGAAACGAGAAGAGTGAGTCGATGCCGAAAGCCACCTTTGGTGCCTGATACGTTTCGAATAAAAGCTCATACATGTTTTTGCGCTGTGAAGAAGGACATGCCACCGGCTCAGTGATAATCAAGGGATTATTGAGACTTCCATTGGAGCTGTTCACGCCTAAATGTTCGAAAGAATAGTCAAGCAACCCCTCCATATACTCCCAATTAGTGACTAGCGGGCCGTCGAAAGGAGATTTGACTGACGATCGGATTGAAGGGTCGCGGTATACATCGTTACCGGCGATAGTGAGAGTTTTCTGCTGTTTGCGTTCCCGGTAACGAGCAATTGCTGCAGGGAAAACATTATTCGGGTCCGATTCGGTAGTAAGCCCCACTTTAAAGGAACAGGACCCGAGATCCATCGCAATGGGCACGCCTTCCTGGTAGTGCTGGTAGAACGGTTCGGGATTCGGAGGCGCGCTTACATCTCTGATGATGTGCACTGGCCGAGGCGCCTGAAGATTCGCATCTTCCAGAGATTTTTGCCTCAAGTCGGCTGTCGTCATGGCAAAGCTTGGTGGGTTTACACTTGTAGGGCACTGTGAGCTATCCAGCGGTAGGAGCGTTTTGAGGGTTTCTTCAATGTTCGTGCGTGGCCCAAACCAGGAATGGGGCCAACGAGTGGCCCTGAGGCCCGGCGACAAAAGGTACCGCAACCAACATTGATCTCAAGCCTCAAACGACAGAAATGGCAAAGGAAGAACAACCATCACACTTGCAAGGCTATAACATTGGGACCATTCTCAAGCGGCTCGAAGCCGCCACCAGCCGATTGGAGGATATAAGTGTTTTCCAGGAAGATGCCAATAAACAACGGAAAATAGCTTTGGCTGCGTTCCAGGCCGATGCTCGCAACCAACCTGAGATTGAGGCTCAGGCAGAGAAGACAAAGGAGCCTGCTGGTGCTCCTGCCGAATTGGCTCAAGACGTTTCCAAGGAACTCGAGGTCGAGATGGTGCCTGCACCACAAGCGCTCCCCGAACCCAAACAAATCGTGCGGTTCCAAGAGGTGATCCAAGATACCGTCATGCCATTCGTGGCCGAATCTCGAGCGGTTCACGAGAAAGTCGGGGCTGCTGCTGAAGCCTTGCACCGAGCATTCGAACGGGAACTTGATTTCTTGAAGCTTACCACCCAGGCGACGAAACCGCTTGACCTGGACCCTGCGCTCTTGGCGGCATTACTGCCCATTAATTCCGAGATCACCACCATTCTTGATATCAAGGATAAGTTCCGCTCTCTTGAAGTCGCGCCTCACTTATGTACTATCGCCGAGGGCGCGCCTTCCTTATCGTGGATCGTCTCGCCTTTGCCACTTGCTATATTGGGAGACTATCGCGACCTGATGACATTTTGGTCGAACCGTGTCTTGAAGGACTTCAAAGAGAAGGACAACAATATGAAAGAATGGGTTCGCCTTCTCAACGCGATGTTCACTGCATTGACCGCTCATGTCAAGGAGTTTTATGCCACAGGTGTCAAATGGAACGATAATTCTCCGAAATCTTTGGCAGAACTTGTAGCGGAGCGTGATCGCAATTCCAAGATTGCAGCGGCCTCGAGCCCAGCATTGGGTGGCTCCGCACCACCCCCACCACCTCCGCCTCCACCAGCGGAGTTTTACCAAGATGCACAATCTGACAATGCGGAGAAGAAGCCTGTAGGAGGAATGGGCGCTGTTTTCGCCGACTTGAACCAGGGTGTTAGCGTGACCAGTGGGTTGAAGAAGGTTCATAAGCTGTTGATGACGCACAAAAACCCTCAGTTGAGACAGAAGGGAAGTATTTCTAGTAAACCTGCGCCGCCCAAGAAGCCTTCCAGTTTGTCACAGCCCACAGCAGCATCCGTCAAAAAGCCGGCTCGCATGGAGTTGGTTGACGGCTCCAAATGGATGATTGAAAACTATGGACTTGCCGACGCATCCGAGCCAATTGTTATCGAAGCGGAGATGCACCAATCGGTGTTCATTGGTCACTGCAATGGTGTCACGATTGATGTTAGAGGTAAAGCAAATGCAGTCACGATTTCCGAGACTGTGAAGACTGCTGTTGTATTGAACTCGTTGATCAGTGGAGTAGATGTCATAAAGTCTGTCAAGTTCGGGATACAAGTGACGGGGGTTGTTCCTATGATGAGTGTTGACAAGTCTGATGAGGGCACTATCTATTTATCTCAAGAGAGTGTGGATGCCAACGTTCAAATCTACACGAGCTGCACGACTGGATTGAATGTGAATGTTCCTGAAAAGGATGAGTATACCGAATGCGCCGTACCTGAGCAATTCAAACATTCAATCAAGAATGGCAAGTTGGTCAGTGAGGTGATGGAGCACGCAGGGTAAGCCTTGGCCATGTTACAGACGTAGCCACACTCTTCAATAAAGACTATAAAGAATCCCGCCTGATACCCGGGAAATGTTCATGCTTGTAAGCGTAGGACCGTGGGTGTTGCAAAAATGTAGCGTGGCTGCAAAACCCTCCTGGCTGCGAATCCCAGTGGCTCAGGGTGTCTATATCACGTGCCACGCTAAGTACACGATCGAAGGTCGTGGAAGGCGCGGCTTTCCCAATTGAGAATGACAATTCTCACAGTTGGCGGCAGGAGAAAAAAAAATTATCAGTATGAAATTTTAGGCTCATAAATACAAGTAACTTCATCTCTTCGCCACACGATTACACATCCTTTTCAAAGCCCTTTTTCCTTAATTTCGAGAAAGATTTTCGCTTCTTCCGAAACTTTACCCCGTTAAACTCATCAAGTTTCGACTAAAACATCCTAAATCATGGTTAAGGAAACGACATATTACGACCTTTTGGGCGTCTCTTCGCTGGTCACCGTCACCGAATTAAAAAAGGCATACAGAAAGCTGGCCTTGAAATATCACCCCGATAAGAACCCCTCCGAAGAAGCCGCCGAGAAGTTTAAGGAAATCTCCCACGCATACGAGATTCTCAGCGATGAACAAAAGCGTGAAGTGTATGATACGTACGGTGCTGAGGGCCTTTCTGGCCAAGGTGGAATGGGTGGCATGGACCCCAATGACATCTTTTCGCAGTTCTTTGGTGGCGGCATGGGTGGCATGGGTGGTATGGGCGGTGGCCCACAACGTCCCAGCAGAGGAAAGGATATTAGACATTCTATCCTGTGCACCTTGGAGGAGTTGTACAAGGGCAGAACCGCGAAATTGGCTCTCAACAAGACTATTTTATGTAAGTCATGCGAAGGTAGAGGTGGTGCCGAGGGCAAGGTCAAAAAGTGTGATGGCTGTGGCGGTTCAGGTATGAAATTCATCACTCGTCAAATGGGTCCTATGATCCAAAGAATGCAGACCGTCTGTGACCAATGTCAGGGTACTGGAGATATCTGCAACGCCAAGGACCGGTGTACTGTCTGCAAGGGTAAGAAGACCGAGCAGGAGCGCAAGATTCTCGAGGTTCATATCGACCCTGGTATGAAGGATGGTCAACGTATCGTTTTCAGAGGTGAGGGTGACCAAGAACCTGGTATCACCCCTGGAGATGTTGTTTTTGTGGTTGACGAGAAGCCAGACAGAAACTTTCAAAGAAAGGGTGACGACTTGGTGTACAATGCCGAGGTCGACTTGTTGACTGCGTTGGCCGGTGGCGAAATCGCTATCAAGCACGTTTCGGGAGACTATCTCAAGGTGAACATTGTTGCTGGTGAGGTCATCTCACCCAACTGCACGCGCGTTGTTGAAGGAAAGGGAATGCCAGTCTACAAGAAATCCGGAAAGGGTAACTTGTTTATCAACTTTTCCGTCAAATTCCCCGAGAACCACTTCACCACTGAGGAAAAGATGAAGGAGCTCGAATCCATCTTGCCCCCTAGAGCCCCTGTATCTTTCCCTGCTACTGCCGTTGTTGATGATGTTGAGTTGGTCGAACTCAACCCTATTAAGCATCAAAGCTCTAGCAGCCGTAATGCTCATGATTCGGATGATGAGGAAGGTGGCCAGGGCGGTCCTGGTGTTCAGTGTGCGTCCCAGTAAGCATATGACTTGTACATTTCCCAACTGGAAGTGTTCCTCATATAAATTACGGCACTTAAAAATTGTTCCCGGATATAATCAACTACTTGCGACCATGCCGATTTGCATTTGCTAGAGTTATTCGACTTCCTTATAGAGTAGAATTTTGTTGTTCCCATTAAAAGTAAAATAAAATGCCGTTGGGTTGTAGATTGAAAGGACAGTAAAAGATCCATACCGCAACACACTTGATGCCTCACCGTGATCTCACCTTGTGGCGTCCGTAAATGAGAAAGGTGATGAACGGAACTTCATTCGATGGAAGATGGCATTCTATCTTTGTGGTTTAACGCGCCGAAGTACCTGCTTCGGGATAAAGTTGGACCAACATTTTTCAAAAATTGTACAATTATGACTGGTATCTCTGACCATGTGATGTCCGCAAATACACGAATCGAATCGGTCAATGACATCAATTTGACATTACCCACGAGCGAACGACAAGAAGTGGTCAAGTTGAAGAAATTGTGCAAATTCTCATCCCGAGAAGTGCGAGAATATCATTATTTTGCAATCGCGGCGAGCTTGGAGTGAAGCACTCATTAGTTAGGGCGGATTGAAATCTTCTTTAAACGCAATCGGCCACATTCGAAAGCCTGTCATCTTGGGCTTTACAACACCACAAAACCAAATACTGAGGTACTTCACCGAGTGTTCAGCTCTTGGACCGATTGCGACAATAATTTTCCCGCTCCATATGGTATCTGTTGTTCATTATTGCGTGCATCCATTATTTAAAACGCGTATCTACTATATATCATTGGACAAAGCCATTGATCAAACTGGTTTGCTTTCACTTTTGGCACTCATCTTGAAAGTAACTAATGTCATGCTTGTAGACAAGAGGAATATTCCAGCAAGGAACGTGTAACAGCCTCCCAAAGTCATTGCCGAGATCATATTGTCCAAAACACCGGTTCCTAGAGCGGCAAACCAGCATCGCACCAAATTGAGACAGCTCGTCGCACTGCTGCCCCTACCGGGAGTGAGATCCACCATCAAACATGTCGAGCAACCCATGATGCATACCGTAGAGAATGAAACAAGCATGCTAGAAACAATGATCGAGGCCACGCTCTTTTTATAATCGATGCACCATCCAAAGATTACCAAGCCAATGACTTCAAGGGCTATAGGAACGACCATAATATCGAGCCGAGCGCGTGCCACATTAAAAGGCGGTGGGGTTTCTACCGAAGCATGCTTCTCAGTATGAAGCCTCATGCGACGGTTGTAATACCTGTTCAAAACTCGGCCATTGAGTAAAGATCCCACGAAACACGCAACACCTTGAGGCAAGTAGACCCAACCCACTTTCATCACTGAATAATTGTACAGCGTCGACTCAAGAACCAGCGAGAGCGACGCCAACAACATTGTCCACGATGCGAACGCAATTCCAGCAGGTATTAATATGCACAAAACCCTCAACTGGATAAGGATCCGGAGAGGCGCAAAAAAGTCGAACTTTTGACGAGGCCGTATTGTTTCGTGATCATTGGTCAACTTGGCCTTGATGTGAGGGAGTTGAAGCAAGAGCAGCCGGTGGATCCATGACCTGGGGGCGACCGATCCGTTTCCAACAATACTGCGGTTAGTCTCGGGAAGAAATATCAAAGCCACCATGAAACTGACACCGGCTCCCACTGCCAAAAATACGAAAATCAGCCGCCAGGTGTTGAATCCATGGATAAGGGCAGCACCAATGAGTCCACCGAATCCATTTCCCATCAACTGGATTCCCGAAACAGCCCCCACAAAACTGCCACGGTTCGCGGGCGTGCACACGCTACCTGAGACACCGGAACCAATGGCAATCACCGGTGCAATGCTAGCAGCTTGTAGGCATCTCAAGACCACGAGAAGCCAAAACGCATTAGTCTGCGATAAACCAATGCACACGGCAACGTATGATATGATGGAAACCACAACCACGGGTCTCAGACCGAAAAAATCAGCTGTGTTGGCGACCACGAACGGGGCGAGGCCTTGGAAAAATAAGTATGCAACTAACGATAGATTGGTGATGGCTGGGGTTGTGTGGAAGTAGCTGGTGAGAGTCGGAAGAGCAGGAAAATAGATGGGACTAGACATTGTGCTCCAGAACCCACCCAGGGCAAGGACAAAGATCAAAATGAAGCGATCTTTCTTGTCAAAAATGGTGTAGGGCACATCATGGGAAGCGACCTGATCTGACTCACCAGATTTGCGCTGTGAGGAAACGTCTTTTTCGACGGAAGAGCGGGGTGCGTTTTCGAGATCTGAGAAACTAACGGAATCAGTGGGTGCAGATCTCGGATCACCGTCGATCTTGGACTCGGAAACTCGTGGGTTTTCAGGACAATGGAGTGTCTGTATTGGTTGTGAAGATGCCTCAATGTCTGGAATGGGAGTAGATGAGATGTCATTTGAAGAACTAGGCATGATGATTCGAATTGACGGGAGTAAGATAGTTGTGAGTAGGCAGAGTTCAAGCAAAAGATGCAATCTAGTTGCAATTTCAAGAATATGTATGAGTGGAGAACTCACCGGTGTTCATGACGATTCTATGAACAGTCAAGCGTTGTGAGCGAGGGTTTGGCTCAATATATAGACCGAAACCCCGTTACAGCCGTTCAGACCCAAACTGTAAAACTCTGCCTGGAAAAGAAATTGCAACCTGCACTTTTGGGATAATTCCGATATTATTTTTGCCAGCTTATAGTGTGCAATCGGCCTTTTATCAAGCGCACAAGATGTTATCTGTAAGGAGAGGACAGAGCCTATGATGAAGTAATTGAGAGAGTCATGGGTTGATCGAGCCAGACAGAGCCAGGAAGATCCCTCTTTTTCCAGAGCATCAACTTGACATGGGTCTCAGGAGGATCAGGAATTGAACGCATACCGGTGAATTGTTAGTCCGGGCCTCCGAGAAGCCGATACCGGCCACTTTTTTTCTTCTTTTTGACTGTGCAAATTGAGTTACAGCTTCTCTGATAACAGAGCCCTGTAGAATTGCATTCCCGTTCTGATCGATAGCTTCCAAGATGGGTCAAGAATCGGTCCTTATCGTGGCAATCGGCGGTCCTTCTCTGCTGGGGAAGACAACAGTGGCGCACGCGTTGCAAGAGGTCTTATCGCATGCATATCTCGTGCACCAAGATGACTTCTATTTTCCCGAAGCCGACCTCCCCATAGACAAAGCCACCGGCTATGCCAATTGGGATTGTCGAGAAGCCATTGACTTTGCCAGGTTCGAGAAATACTTGGGTGACGTAAGATCAGCAGGCATAAATAAGCTTGACCCCATCGTGTCTCGAGAGCCTCCGCTGGCACGTAGTCTTCTGAAATCTGAGGTACTCGAGTTGGAGGATCGTGTTGCGAAACTGAACTTGGGCAAGAGGCTATTAAATAAGGAGACATCTGTCTTATTGGTTGATGGATTCATGCTTTTGGATACACAACATTTACGGGATTTGTTCGATGTCTGTGTGTTTGTTTACGCAGACGAACAAACGTTGCATAAACGCAGAATAGAGCGCGGTGCGTACCCCACTGATTGTGGAGAATGGGTTGACCCTCCCGACTACTTTGAAACTATTGTATGGCCACTGTATAAGAGCACGCACTCTCAATTCTTTAAAAACAAAGACCCTAACGACCTTATCGACGAACAAGTGACGGCAGAAACCGGCATCGTCCCGGTACACAGCGATCAAAACTCGCCACTCTTCCTGGTGGTTTCAACTGCACTCGAAGCCATTTTGAACGTTTCTTGGTAGATATACAACTAGACTAGACTTTGACTATGAGCGCTTTTGCTTTTTCGGTCTCTGGGTAACGGCCTTCATCTCCTTCTCGTAGATCTCCAGAGCGCTGTCGCCCTTGCGTTTACTCTTGTTCTTGTTCTTGATGCTGACAACACCCTTGGCCTTTGTGGCTTTCTTTACTGAATCATCAGCCTCATCCCACTCGGCATCTTCGGCAATACTATACTTATCCAAGTTGATGGCACTGATCAACTCGCGTTGCTTTTCACGGAGTTCCCGCACAGCCTCGTTACCGGCTTCCTGCAAATCATCGTTCATTTCCCGTTCTATGCGAGCACCGGCTCCGAATTCGATCGTATTAGTAGCCGTCCCGTCCATTTCTTGAACGGCATCATCTTCCAAAGTCACCATTTCCAGTTCGATAGACCGGCTCAAAACTTCGCGAAAGTACGACAGAACCTTGCGAACAATCTTGGCAAACATCGCCATTGATTGATTGGAGGGGAGATTGAGCTCACGCAGAATGTCATCCATGTTTTTGCGCTGCAATCCAAGAGCCAAAAGAATGGCTGCCTGGACGGAAGACAAGCTGACCTTGCCACCCATACGCTTGCTGAAATATAATTGGGCGATCAAAGGCATCATGTCAACAATGACGTGATAATCCAAGAGATTGTTGGCGTACGAGTCGAGTCTCTTCAAATCGAAAGGCGACAACATCTGGTCAAGCTCAGCGCGAGTCAACTCCAGGACAGCCAGGGATCCTGACTCGCCGACCTCGACGGCTTCGATTATGCTCAATGCCTGGACTGCGGGGAACTTGCGGAATTCATAAGAGAGAAGCAGCAAGAATCTTTTGTGGAAATCTTTGGAGAATTCCTTCAACCATCCACCCTCACGGCCAGCGAGCACGTTAATCATGACAGATGTATGCTCACCCGTAAGATCGTTGGGGGTTTGCCGCAAATAGACAGGCACGAACCCGCTTCTCTTCCAAAACTTGTGCAATTGAGGAGTCAACCCGTAAGACACGCCCAAATAGTCCAAGTGGTATGGCGCACGCTCAGACAACTTGAGCAATAATGGGGGCAAAGATTTGGCGTCCCGCAACTTGATCTCATCCTTGAGCGATGCATTCTTCAACTCGCTGTCGGTGACACGAGTGATCGTATGGTCATTCAATTCGTTGGACTCGCTAATGTTTGTGAACTTGCCTTGATAATAATCTTGCAATAACTCTAAAGCACGAGAACCGTATCCCATACCCGAATATTCGGGGTTCGTTGCAATTCTGACAACTCTCGCACCGGACAACGATGCGAACTCCTCATCCTGGAACTGCTGGGAAATCAACCAAGGAATCAAATCTCCGCCAGCACGTTGGCCACGAGATAATGACTTGCGCACACTTTCCTTGGAGATTTCACCCTCCAAAGCCAATTGTACAACACACAATGGATCCGGAATGCGATTGTCGCCCTCCTCGATCGGTGGGAGCAACACGAAAAGCTGATGAGCAGGCGCGTCACTCATAAGTTGCAAATCGTTCGGTGAGTTCTTGTAGTGCGAGGCAACGTACAATGCCATCATTTTCTGCAAAAAGGCCTCGGAAACAGGGTGGTAGGAGAATAATGTGTCACGGTTAACGTAAAACAAGTTGCATTGGGAAGGATGAGGAGTTCCTTTGGTGGCAAATTTGGCATTCTTTGATAACGATACGTCCAAACACAAGAGTTTGTTCAACCACTTCTCCACGGGGTCACCAGGGGCATATCTGATTGGCTCGTCCAAAACGACTTCACGCAAGGACCTGCTCATATTTTGGGGCTCGCTGTTTGAGTTTTGATCGCGTGAGACGACTGCAGTATCTCCACGAGCACTTGTATTGGACTGGGTGCGCAATTGCAGGATCAATTTCAAAGATAACGACCGGCCAGTTCCCTCGTAACCGTTGATCGTAGATGACAAAAATACCAAGTAGGGGCCCATCAATTTTTTTACAATTGGCAAGGGGATGGCAGCAGCTTCGTCAATGACCACCAACTCGGCCTGACCCAATACGTGGTGGTCATTGGGCGAAATGTATTGGATGGTTTGACGGTGGCCGCGTTTCACGTCAACTCTCACGATCGCCTTATTGAACAGAGGGTTGGTGGATTGGATGATGTCATAGTCCATGTGTTCAGTGTATCCCAAAGCATCGAAACCTTTGAAGATGAACTCGAAGAGGGTCTTCAAATTCTCTGGCGATGGCGAAGTCACAAAGATGTTTGAATAGCCATGCGAAACGGCCGCAGCCATGGAAATACCCAATGCCGCAGACTTTCCTCGTCCTCTTCCAGCAGTAAGTGCCACGGTATTGCGCAAGGTCTTTTCTGAAATGACATCAATAAATGTCAAAATGGCCTGTGCTTGGTTGACTGTTTTGGAGAGGCCAACTAGAGATCCTGCTGGCTGTACATCGACCAAGCTTTCTTTGAGGTCTTTGAGTTCCTGCTCATTGGGTGTGATCTCGTCATCATCCTTGATTGGTAGAGGCCTGACATGCTTTCCTCCTGAAACTGGCAAGACATTCAACTCATCATCAACGACCAAGCAGTTTTCGCACGATCCTAAAGACAATAAGAATCTTTCGTTAAAGCGTGCGACGACATCATCATGAGCCTCGGTTCTATATCTGGAATGGATATCCATAGACATGGTATAGAGTTGTTTTAACGAGCTCATCGATTTCAACAATACTACTACCAAGCCACCGCCTTCGACCGTCTCGATGGTTCTGGCGAGCAAATTGGGAGTGAGACCCTCGAAATCTTGTAAGACACACATTCCATAGGTGTTACCCAAGATCTTTTCAGTCTCCTTATAATAAACGTATCTGATATGTTGATTGGAAATGAAAGCTTCGAACGGGTCCTGGTCATTGGCCTCTCTGACACCTCGCTTGATATCTTTTTTGATCTTGGTCTCTCTCTTTTGACGATGAGAGGTGAATCCAAGTAACTTCTTCTTATAAGCCCACAAGACCGACTTGTTCATCTTCAAGTCGGCTGACATCATCAAGTAATGCAAGTTTGGCAATTGGTTGCGGGCTTTATCACCAACAATGAAGAAGAAACTTCTCTGCTTTTCTTGAACACCATTCCTGATGAGAGCCGGGACTCTGGAGTCAATGGCTTTCTTTACCATTGCGCTACTTT
>JAKTTQ010000303.1:0-26403 GCA_030581555.1 [Candida] argentea
TTTTTCGCGGTATCCATCGTCAAACGAAGGCGCCTAGTCATTTGCAGAAAAGCACATGGTTACTATGGAATCAAGGCACGTCTATACAATCATCTCTGCGTAATTAGATAGTACCTGTCCTTGAAGCGTGGCGGCTCGATAATATGGCGCGCCGTCTTTACGATCGAAGAATTGCTTTTGTGTGAAAGTTAGCGGGGGGGGGGTCTATAAATATTACATCGTGCTAAAAAGCTAAGTCTAGTCGGAGATGGTATTCTTCTAGAGGGCTAGGTTTTAACTTTGTCCTTGATTGGCAGTGTCACTCGGCGGGATTCGCAGTAGTTCCATCTCAGTTTCTCGCGACGCTTATACTTGATGCACATTTCGCTGTGTTCGTATCGTTAGCCTCATTCCCGTCAACAAGATTTCAGCCGATTTAACCGATCCGATCACTTCAACACATTCCTTTACAACAAGGTGAGATCACATTCGAACTGTATTCAAAACAGACACAGCCCAACATTTCATATCATTCCTCTGTTATTGCTCTCTCTTTCTAGGATATACCATATGCAGTTTAGTTGCTTGCTTTCCCTTTCTAGGATATGACATGTGCAATTTAGTTGCTAGTTTTCTCTTACATTTCCCACATTCTCATAATGGGAGAGTCATCGACCGAAGCACGAGTATCAGTTCCTCGATAAGTCTTTGTTGACGGATTGTCATTCTCCGCTAAATCAGTAATTTCAGAACATATGGTCAGAACCAATGAGAGGCGTTGTAATCCTACGATAAGCAACGCCACTATGGGTTTCTACAAGCGCCATGTATTCCACCATATGTATTCGATGATACCCATATCAGCTTGTTGATGTGCAGCTCCCTCCTTCACTAAAACGATTTGGGTATGATCAGTAGTAAACTTCGAAGACTAGTGCAGGAAGTTGAAGAGGATGCGACCACTGATATGAATTTGTTCATTACTTTTACGTTTGTATGATAGTGGAAAAGATTAAATGTAATCATCTCAAAAAGACATAATATCTATATTTCAGTAAATATTTACATCTTAGGGGCTTCCTTGAAGGAGATGGCAGCCTCCTCACCCATGGCAGAGATAACAGTGATCAACAAGTCCTTACCGTTGTCGAACTCGGCCTGGATCTCATCACCAATGGCACCGTTGGGGACCTTGACGTCCTCCTTGGTGTCACCGTCAGGGGTCATCAAGGAAAGGAAACCATCATCAATGTCCAACAATGGGAACTCGCGTCTAATGACGTTGGGGACCTCCATGTTGTGGGTGGAGGGAGACAAGTCCTCCAACTTCTTACCGGTGAAAATGTCAATGGCAACCAAATGAACCTTGGCGTGACCGTGCTTACCGGTCTTTGAGGTAGACATGTCGACAATCTTACAAGGTCTCTGCTTGATGACGACGTGTCCACTCTTTCTCAAAGCGGAACACTGGATGGGGTAGGTCAAGGCGGCGCCAGCATCGGCGGTCTCAAAGGTGTGCTGTGACAGTTAGTACTCAAATTCCGTGTGTTACGCGCTACTATGCGGCTCGGCTGTAGCTAGTGGAACTCGTTTACATACATCTTCGTCGGACATTGCGTAGTTGTTGAAGAAGAAAACGTCGTCGCGAAGACACCAAATTAATTTTCCAGTGCGACGGCTGTGGTCGTGCAATGGCCAATTGCTCGCCCTCGCCGTGGAAAAATTTTCGCTGGAGGTCGCACGCTACGCAGATCACCTGACTTGTACTCAAAGTGGAAGCCGGTGATTGCGGGGTCGGGAGCGATATTGTAATCCGGGTAAGTCCCCTGTAATTTGTATAGCCAGACTCCGGTGTTCGGAGCGTGCTTTGATCGGACGTCATCCATTTCATTGGGTGTTGGTCTATAACTACATAACGGTCGTAGCTGCGGATTTGTCGTGTTTGACGTCTGAGCTTTGGAGGTGGTCCATGCTTGCCATCAATCTTTCTTCGACTTGATTTCGGTTCTGTTTGTCGCCTTTACCGATCTTGGCTGACCAACCAGACCCGTTTTTTTGTTCATAATTAGCAGCAGATAATACGGGATCGTCAGGAGCCGTAGCTACCTGTTCTCGCGCGAACTCGAATTCTGACTTTGGGGTCGTTTGGTCAGGCGAATTTTTAGTTCCTCGCTCGCTTTTCAGTGAGCTGGTAGGGTCGGTTGCGTCTTCTCGTACCGCGCTCAAGTCGTCGCTACCGTCCCCTGTAGAATTCGACGAGGGCGGGCCGCGGATCTTGAGAATTATCGGTTCCCATTTTAATAATAGCTCGCTACACCGCTCATGAAGCTTGAAGCTGTCGGCGTACTCGAGGAGCGGGTCGCGCAATATGCATTTGAGGACCTTGTGGATTTTGGTCTTGCGCAATGATTCGGTCAGAATGGGGAAATCCAAAAGTCGATATAATATGAGGCGGGCGAGCGAAAGCTCATCGGCAGATGGAGGTTCCACTTTAGTGGCATCTTCGGGAGCGGTGGGCAAATTTCTCTGGATAAGCGACCGCTGGAGTTTTATGCGGCAAAGCCAGAGCTGGTGCTCTTTCTCCTCCTCCGAGATCGGGCTGCAAGCTTCGACCGGTTTTGCCCGGTTAGGGCGTGATCGTTTCGCACGGAGTGGTAGAGAAATGCTGGTGCGTGACGCCAGTCCGCGCGTTTTGCGTAATTGAGGTATTCGAGTTTCATTCTCCGCGTGAGTATCGGACATCTTCCCGGTATCCGCCGAACTAAAATCTCCATCTTCGCTGGGTGTACGCGCATCATTCTCGCTCAGTGATTGTCCTTGGACGTTCTCAATGCTCGTATCGACCTCCATGTCGTGCTGCCCGGTTCCACCATCGTTCACTTCATTATCTTCATTTTCATCAACCATGTCATCATCATCGCCTTCTTCGTCCTCCTCCTCCTCCTCTTCCTGGTCCTCGTTCTCTATCTCTTCCTCGTCTTCTTCTTCTTCGATCGTGGCACTGCCATTGATATTCAAAATGCGCTGTATAAAGTCTTCGAACTTTAGGCCACCTGCAGCCACGATTGCTTCATTGATGTTGGAGGGCCTGCCTCTGCGTTTATCCTGTTCGGCATCGTCTGAGCGCTTCTTCCGAGGCGGTTTACGCTTGAATTCTGCTGGAACCTTGGCAAGTAAGCCATTTAGGCGATCACTGGTTAAGATGTCCAACGTCTTCTCCGACATCCAATAAAAATCGCCATCAGGAATGAAAATGACACAGTGAGGAGTCAGTTTTCGCTTAGCCCGGAGCACTGCTGCGGGAATAAGGGACTTGGGCATAATAAACGCCGGCCATTGAGGGTATCGCGGCATCTTTGCGAGGACCATTGCGCGCGGGGCAAGGCGCTGGGTGGGCGGACTCTTGCGCGGAGCCATCTTTTGAACTTCCAGAGCTTCGGGTAATTCCTTTCCGAAAGCCAAGTGTGATTCCGAAATTTCAGTCTTCAAATAGTCGAGATGTTCCTCGTTTGTTCGAATGTATGTAATTCTCAGCACCTATCGGATGTAGTGGTGATCTCGAAAGATTTGTTGTCGTGGAAGCTCAAATCTATGGAGGGGGCGTGGTTATGTGCAGGCGAATGACCGTACTTAATTGCGATAGTAAGAATCTTCGAACGTGAATGGAGATAAAGGCAAAGAGTTGAGGGTGAGGATGTCGGAATGAGCATGGGAACGCTAGATGTAGAACTTCGTACTTTGATTCTTCGTTTTAACCGATATTCCGGGATTCTTGACTGTTTCGGACATATCTAGTGCGACGACGGGCCCTAGTTGGATCATTCTCGACCGATATTCCAAGGCACCTGTTCTAACCCATAAATGAATCTTGTCTCGCGCTAACATTCACTGTGAGAGCCTCAAAAGGGCCTCAGGGTTGCGCTCTTGGGTGCTTCTCAAATGATATTGCTGAAAATTGGTGTGTGAAAAACTGATTCACCCCTAAGTTACATGCATTCAAGAGGCAGGTCTGATATCTGATGTTGATATCAGCTATCTCGAGCATCTGATTTTTTTTGGAAAAATCAATCGTTAAAGGCAGAGTGGGTCTGTAGACATGGAAGTGAGCTTTCAGGTGTCGTATATTGAGCCCAATGGGTTTTGCCTTTGTGCGTAAATCTAAAACTCTGTTGATGTGCTTAGTCAAGTTGAGGAACAAAGTAGTGAGTGGAACAAAGTGTATAAATGCTCAAACCTCAATAAAAGGGGATTGCGAAGCTCTCGAATCTCTCAGATCCTAGATTGAGTTATGAGCTCTTCCATGTCTTTAGAATCGCCCTAAGAGCTCGGTGGAGAACGTTACAATGAGAAACTCACCCAAAGTACGACATTCTATTCCGTTGACGTCCGGGAAATAATATTCTGACTCTTGGCCGGCTTTTTGTCTGGCCCAGGCCAATTTTCTTAACATGTTTCATCGAAAACTGTCCATATTTACACATCTCCGGACAGTTAACCACTCATTCTCAAATGTAGACTTGGCCAAGAAATGATAAACAGAACATCTCATTCAATCAATAGAGCTTTCGCCCGTTACCTTGGGATTGTATTTTGATAAATTTCCACACCGTTGCGGTATGGATCGTCTTGGAAAGCACGCTTCAACTTTAATATTGCGTTACGGATGCATCCAATTGCAGACAGCCCGTTCTGTTCATTTTGCATCAATCGCAGCCCACCG
The DNA here is from genome assembly GCA_030581555.1 of [Candida] argentea. Classification (NCBI taxonomy): domain Eukaryota; kingdom Fungi; phylum Ascomycota; class Pichiomycetes; order Serinales; family Debaryomycetaceae; species [Candida] argentea. The sequence continues at coordinate 4,700 of JAKTTQ010000303.1, forward strand.
CCAAAATCGAATTTGCAATCAGTGCTGCGAATGCAAATGGAGGCCGACAATATTTATCATAAAAGACGCAGGTTAAATATCCCCTCTCCCAAACTGCTAGCACGGCTATTGGACGCTTCATACAAAAAGGCCAATTCTGGAAATGCGGCCGCAACCGGTGCTTTCGCCGATGCCATTCGCGCTCAACCCCATCAAGTGCTGTCATTCCTCGATAGCGACGAACTGCGCTCGCAAAAGGCTGCTCCAATTTTACATTCGATTCCCCGAAATTGCGTGCCGATATTGAATCCACCATATACAGAGACAGAAACTTTCTTTGCAGATTTAGTGACAGATACTAGCCCTCAAGTGAAGGACCAGATCAAGCGCACAGTTCAGTGCTTCCCACCCCCACCACCACCTCGGATCCCATCAGTAAAAAGAAATCAGGTCACCAAAGAGGATACTAGCGATGATAGCGCATCTGTGAGTAATACTGACGAAGATATTGACGATTCCGATGAATCCGATAATACAAGTAGTGACGACGACACAGAACATGTCAACGTCGCGGACCAAGTGATACCCCCTGGTGGTGTCATGATTCCATTCATCTTCCCACCGCCTCCCATTATCCAACCTGATGACTTGCCATTTTCATTAGGTCAGTATCGAAACGCTCTTGCTAGCAAAATAAAACGAGAGGACGAGGAGAAGGAGCGCAATGCCGTACCTGTAAAGCCGCGAAGAGGGCGGAAACCGCGACGTAATTTGGTGGCTGAAGCTGCTGCCAAAGCCGAGGCAGACGCACGCCAAAAGATCAAGGATATAAAGCCTTCATTTCCTGTTCACGTCACACTAGCTCCGCTTCCGTTCCCGCCGCCACACTACATGCCGTATCCGCTCATATCAGATGAGCTGCCATTACCTCCACATCAAGTTTTCGCGAAATTGATTGCTGCTAATAAGCATTTACCTCGTGCCAATATGGTAGTGGCTAGTGCTGCCGGCCAGTTGTTGGATGTGAATTCACAAGCAAAACTAGAAAAGTTTTCTCCCAATGTACTCCAAGCTGACGATATCAAATCAGATCCTCAAACCGCGACTGAATCCCTCGAAGACGACTACGAATTTTTGGACTATTTGGATTACATTGAGGAGATCAAAGAAACTGATCTCTCGTGTCTCTCTCTGGAGTCCGAAAATGAACTGGACGTTGCGCCGTTGCCAGTTACATATGCACCTACTCTTTATGATCGTATAGGTGCGAAGCACTTACGGGGTATGCATGTCGCCGAGCCTCACTCTCTCATTAGACCCACTCCGATGAACATGCATGAATCACTAGAATCCGAATACCCAATCGAGCTAGATTCTCTGGAGGCACGAACGAATGCTCGTGATATTATCTCGAGATCGAGCAGAGAAGGATCTGCCTCGACCAACAGTGGCCAGGAACGGAGGCGCAACCGAATCACAAAGTCTCTTGCGGAGTTGGAGGACTACGAAGCTTCTACTCGGGAGAAAGCATACCACGCCAAACGAGCTGTTTTGACACAACGTTTACAGCAACTACGCTCATCCAGAATACGATACACAGACTCTACTCTCAATGAAGCTGAGCTTGTGCGGTATGAACGAGAACGATCCCTTAAGCGTGACCAAGAATTGGTCAGACTCAAGCTCATACAGAATTTCGACCGGCTTCAAGGCGTCAAGACTTTCTATTATGAATCCAATAAGGTCTATCGTCACCTAGCAGCGATGAAGACTAATAAGCTCGGAAAGCTCCACAACTTTTTCCGCCACCAATGCGAGGTGTTTGAAGGCTATTTGGCGAACACGATGCCCCATGATTTGCTCAATATCAAAACCAAGGAGTCAAATAAAGTATTCAACACTCAGAGTCTACGTGATTATAAAGGTGAAATCAAGGAGTTTGTGAACAACACATACAATTTCCCTGATGACGACACTGACGCCAGCAACTTATTTCAAGAGCCCATGTGGCAATATAATAGTCAGACTGGAGATACGCCTGGTAATCCCGGCGAGGACGCGGCCACCATTGTCCACGATTTCATGCCGGTGTCGCTGGCCAGAGAGTTTAATGCGCTTACCGGGGAGCCTCCTGCCAAATCCATGACACCAGCAACAAAGGACGGCAGAGGAATTTCGGTTACGGCAAGGCATCAAATCTTCAAGAGTCCATTATACGACGGAGTCGCGTCTGGGTCTGACGGTGAATTCAGCGAGGGACTCAGCGCTAATGCTGGTGCTACCACGCCCAAGCGACGCGGCCGCAGAGCCAATGGTACTAGCTCGGCCGGTAGTGCTACTGGTCTGACGCCAACTAGCACAGTCAAGCTTGATCTGGCTGGGTATGAAGTCGTTCACAGCGAGGCGACTTTGCTTGCCAAAATCATGAAACAATTTACAGGTCCTCAAAGCGCCTCCATCGAGGAGCTGACCGAGGACCTCGAGGGAATGCAGGTCATTTCACGATGGCCAAGATAAAACACGAGACTTCGCCTCTCTGGAAATTTGAATCCACTGAAACCTCGCAATCTGCATACCCCAAGTCCAGCACCATTCAGGCGAAAATCATGTGAACTGTAGAAGTGTCTTTGCCAAATCTCTCTACCGAAACTGAATGTCTAGAGATGGTAACAGGTTCGGGGAATTTTCATGAAGGAGGCTTCACTGTACCACAAGTTGGTGAAACTCGAGCGGGATGCAGAGGAGGGGCGAAAACTAAGATATTGGGCTCGCGGAAGCGAAGTGGAATCTATCCAAAAAAATTCTTGCAAATCTCCAATTTACCAACAGGATACGTGTAAGATGTGCGACCAGAAAATCCATCGATCACCGTCGTGATTCAAGGCTGCTGGCCATCTTCGACAGGAATAATAATGGTGTCGTGATGACTTAGTCAACTCGCACCCAGTGATCGAGAGAGAAGAAGTTCATCAGCGGGCGCGACTGCCTGATCTTCAGAGTACGCACCCCGCCATCAAGGATGATGAACAGGCTTCAGGGTTTTATCGGCTTAATACATATATTGAACAAATTGGAGAGATCACGGGAATACAGATAGAAAACTAATATTCTTCAAACTGAGAGTAGAGGGCGATGGCGACATTCGCCAATCCCAAAACAACAGGTGCTGAGCCTAACCTGGCGAGGAACGCGTAGTAGAGGTGGACCAGGATATTAGCATAGTTTTGAGCGGCCAGGATCCAGCCGGCATCGACATTGACGGGAACTGAGGTTCCCGAGAGCTTGTGGAGGAAGTAGACAATCACAACCTTGCATAAGGCAAACACAAAGGGGTCATAAGTGTACACTCTTGTGGGGAGGACCATGCCGTCATCGAGCTCGAGGACACGCTTAGAAAAGTTGACAAAGTAAGAAGCTACCAAAGGCATCACAATTGCTGTCATGAGCCATACGAGAGCGGTAGAGATACCCTCAAATGAAACCCATCCGGAGATATCGAGAGAGCGAAGCTCACTGGTCGCGAGCGAGGGCCATGCTTGCTTGAAAAAATGGGTGTTCAAAGGATTCTCATTGAGAGGAACCGGGCTCAGGAAAGCGTAAAGGAAGAACGCAAACTCCACCGATAATTCCAAGTAGTTGAGGAAGACCAGTGTCGATAAACGCTCACGCAACTCATGACAGTAATCGACGTAGGTAATACCAACCGAGTCTGTGAGCTCGAGGATCGACGACTTGGCTGCTTCGTACCGTTGAAGGAGAGGATCCACAACAAGAAGCTTCACATCAAGGGGGGGACCGCCGAGGTAATCGGCATCCTCCGGGTCGTCATCCTTGCTTATGAACAGCAGGTTGAGAATGGTGGCAGCAGAGCTTGCGGCCGAGTTTGTATTGGACGGTGAAGGTTCGGCGGAGTCCTCCAAATCGTAGGCGGCATTATCGACGGTTACATCAGCAGCCTTGGTAGGGGTTGAACCATCAATAGTAGCAAAGGCCGCATCGATATCACGGGCGGGGTTGGAGGACTTTTCGAGGTGCGCTTCAAGCTTTTCCAAAATTTTCTGTTTCGTATCCTTGACGGAGATGTAGATCCCCAAATGGCGAGCGAGCTGAGAGACTCTTGACTTTGTCAACAGCGCCAATTCTGAGGGGGCAGTCATTATTTGAAAAGGGGATGTTTGAGGATAGCACGCTCAATAGGGTTCGGCACCAGGAAGCTGAGTATTGCGGGAGGGGTGTCGAGCGAAAATGCACGGGCGAAATATGATTTATTTCGCAGGCTACGGGATGGTGGGCGACGGAGTAGAGTTGCACAAAAATCAACACTGTTCGACGGTAGTGATATTATATAGCTCTATCGGTGCAAATCAGAGGTTGAAACAGCAATCAATACGATGTCTGTTTCCGGTCTGGCCACTAGAAGCCCATAGTCCGTGCCGCCTCCTCCACTGTTTTGATTTCTCCTCAAAACTGATCATCCCCATATTCATCCCAAAACAGTCCCTTCGCTTGTTACCCGTTTAGGGTAATTCCAGTGTCAGACCATCGACCACGTGATGCAAGAATAGTAAATAGCGATGACGTAAACACCCAAATTGTGGGGGGGTCGGAGGGTTGCAAAAGTCTTGTTTCGGGGATGAAGTGGATAGTCAGAGGATTGTGTTGGGTAATTCTTTGGATTAATTGAGGGTGGCGTTTGACAGATTAAACTCGTGTTTGACTATTCACTTGACACTTCAACTCGTGCTTGACTATTGTGACAAGTATACAATTCTTGTTGCTTGAATATATCTACTGTCTCTAGTCTTTTTTTCCTTTCTGAGAAAAGCGTATGCTACGGCGCTACTAGATATTCAATGTCGAGATTCAAACTCCTCTCTCGACTACGGCCATGGAAGTCGTATTCTACAACTTCCGAGAAGCCTCGAATCAATCAGGTCGGCATCCAATACATGTCAGAGGGATTACATCGTAAGCTATTTCCTTTGACTCTGCCCGATGACTATTTATCGCCCCAACAACCTCGCCTATTACAGATATCTCAAGATCATTTGCGTGCGAATGATTTATTAGGAAAGAAGACCCTTTTATCTAACCCAATAGATATCAAAAACTTTCCCCCATTGGTCGGTGCCAAATCTATTGATGAACACTTTCATCGCATCGCTGCATATTCGTCGGAACCTTATTTGTCAATGGCCAAAGACTTTTTGGATAGCCTGCTGCAACTACCTCCTCAGCCCGATCCCGGTGATTGGCTTTTCGTCGAGGGCTGGACAAGGTACGCCCCTGGTAGTGAGCCCGTGCAAGTGCCTTACCCTCTTGAAAATGAGCTATGCTTTGATATCGAGGTCTTGTATAAGCGCTCACCATACTCTGTCTTAGCTACATGTGCGTCGAAGGAAGCTTGGTACGGTTGGGTCTCACCCTTCTTGGTCAGGCACCGCGCGGACCCTACATATGATGATTGGGAGCATTTGATCCCCCTCGACACTCTCAACACTCCAAAGTTGATATTGGGCTATAATGTGAGTTTCGATCGCCAGGCAGTGAAAGAGGAGTATAATATTAAGCAGTCCAAAGCCTTCTTCTTGGATGGCATGGCAATGCATGTTGCCGTGAGTGGAATATGCTCTCAGCAGCGGGTAAAATGGCTCGGCCATCGCAAGAGTAAGAAAACGCTCGAAGAGACCATTGCTGCCAACGAAGAAGAGCATTCTCCGCTCGATAATCTAGATGATGATCCTACGCAAACGACCGATGCTATGTCGCGTGAGATCGCAGAGGAACTCATGGATGACCCGTGGCTCGATAAGGGGGCGCCGAACTCGTTGGCAAATGTATACGAGTTCCACTGTGGCAATAGTCTCGATAAAAGTGACCGAGACTACTTTGGCCAGCCCGATCCTAATATCGTTATTGAAAAGTTTGGAGAATTGATGTCGTATTGCGCAGGCGACGTTGATGCCACGTTTCAAGTGATGCAAAAGCTTTGGCCAGAATTTCGCCGCAAAATCCCGCACCCTGTCTCGTTCGCCGCTCTACGCCATATGGGCACTCTCATGTTGCCCACCACCCAGAAATGGGAGCATTATATCAGTGAGGCCGAAAGTATTTATCAGAAAAACAGGCAGCAAGTTGCCCGGAATCTTCAGGACAAAGTTGAGGCGCTCGTTGCACACATTCACGATCCAAAGCTTCCACAACCTAGCCACGATACTGATCCCTGGCTCTCGCAATTGGACTGGACGATAAAGATGCCGCGATACCGGAAAGACGGTACTCCCGTAAAAAATCAGGCATACCTCACTGGATATCCAGAATGGTATCGTGACTTGTTTCGAATTGGAGCCAAAGACGGTAATGAAGAACGTCCCATGAATATGACTCTTCGCACACGCATAGCTCCTCTAATTCTAAGGTTGAAGTTCGAGGGGTACCCCCTTTTATGGACCACATCCGCAGGCTGGTGCTTCAAAGTCCCGTTCGGCACTGAAGCCGTTCTGGCCATGGAGCTCAAGAACTATACCAGAGCCACCTTGAGCGAAGAAGACCATATCAAATTCGCCACGCAGCTTTGCGATGGAGGGAACGCCTATGAATTATTTAAAGTCCCACACCCCGATGGGCCTTCAAAGAGGTGTACTACCGTATTGCTGAAACCATACACTCGTCATTTTGAAGAGGGGATATTGTCGTCAGAGTACGATATTGCCAAAACGTTTTTGGCACTCAACTCCCAGGCTGCATATTGGGTGGGTAATCGCAAAAGAATCATGGGCCAGTTTGTGGTATATGCTGATCCGCTGTGCAAGAAGGTTCAATTTTTCAATGATGCCGAGGAATATAAGCAAAACCCCGAAATGGGTATTATCATTCCACGTCTTTGCGGGATGGGCACGATCACGCGGCGCGCCACTGAGAATACGTGGCTCACAGCTGCGAACGCCAACAAGAAGCGGATCGGCCTGGAACTCAAATCTCTTGTTCAGGCGCCTCCTGGATATTGTTTTGTGGGCGCAGACGTTGACTCTGAAGAGTTGTGGATCGCACTGTTGGTGGGAGATTCACTCTTTCGAATCCATGGCGGCACCAGTCTTGGCTGGATGACTTTGGAAGGCGATAAGAATGAAAAGACCGATTTGCACTCGAAAACCGCCGAGATCTTGGGGATCCTGCGTGGAGATGCCAAGGTGTTCAATTATGGCCGTGTCTATGGCGCAGGAGTCAAGTTTGCGGCGCGGCTTTTGAAACAGTTCAATGCCACTTTGAGCGAGGAACAAGCATCGAAAACCGCCGAACTTTTATATGCGCGCACCAAAGGACAGAAAGGTAAAGATACCTTTATTGATCGCCTCATTTATCACGGTGGGACCGAGCTGGTCATGTTCAATGCTTTAGAAGCAATTGCGTTCCAGCAGGATCCACGCACGCCTGTGTTGGGAGCGGCAATCACCGATGCATTGACCGTCAAAAACCTCAACAAGAACTCTTACTTGCCGCTGCGAATCAACTGGGCAATCCAGAGCTCGGGTGTGGACTATTTGCATTTGCTCTTGGTATCTATGGAGCATTTGATGGAAAGGTTTGGTGTGGAAGGTCGTGTCATTATCACAGTCCATGATGAATTGAGGTATATGGTGAAGGAGCAAGATAAATATGTTGCCGCCTTGCTATTGCAAATGAGTAATGCATGGACGCGTGCCATGTTCTCCGAGCAACTAGGAATCAAGGAACTTCCTCAGCTGTGTGCCTTCTTTTCAGAGGTGGACATTGATCATGTGTTGCGGAAAGAGGTCGGCATGGATTGCGTGACGCCATCGAATGCCAATCCCATTGCTCCTGGAGAATCTTTGGATATAGTGGGTATACTCGAGAAGTGTGACCATGGCAACGCATTAAAAGGAAGGCTGGGCTGGGATGGCAACGGTAGTGGCAACACAGACGCCATGTTGCAGAAATTTATGGACATTCCGTATACACCTCGAAACCCCGTTTTGGCCAATATCGACGAAGGTCTTTCTACGGAAGCACAATTGGCCCGGATTCAATTGCAGACATCTCTCAATAAGGAGGAGTGGCGCCGCAACTACACCGCCTATAACCGTGCCAGAAAGGCGGGCTCTGGTTCCAAGCTGGCTGTTGATGAACGCAGAATGAAACGGCCAGAGGCCGATAAGGTCAAGTATAGTCGCAGGGCTCCAAATGCCCTGCCTGCCCTGCGGAGGTCACGCAAGGAGCTTGCGGAATTTGATATTGTGAGTGATGGTTCCATGGAATTGGCGAGGGAAACTGAACGATACGGGAAGGATGGGGATGGTGATAAGAGCGGGAATAATAAGGAGAAGGAGAGGCCCAGGGCGACCAAGTTTATTAAAAAGAAGCCGGTGGCGAAAGCTGGGAAAGTACCGAGTAAAACTATACTGGGATTTCTCAAGAACCCAACTGAGAAGCAATTATCGGAAAGTATGGCCCTGCAGGTCTCAAATGATAGTTCTACACTCGAACCAAATGCCGACGTTGATCAGAGTCGAATAGCGTCGCGAGTCTCGGCGGGAAATAAAAAAGGACAGAATCTGGCCAATGCCTCAACTCTTCCACGAGCCATGAGCGATTTGAGTGATGAAAAGCCAAAACTCGGGCAACTGCGATTTCCGATCCACAACGACTCTCCGTTCGAAAAGCGCCAGAAACAATGGGGGTATACCCGTCTACGACACCATAATCCCTTGAAGTAATGACATCACGCCTCAAAAAGTCTCGTTCTCCGTTTTCAGTTCTTCAGCCCCGCCATCGTCACCACGACCCATCCCTTGATCCCTCATCTAAGGAGCATATGGATTAAAAAACTCTTCATTACACGTACGCTGTCAATTAGCGAAATAATGCCGCTATTGCCACGAACAGCGCGCGATTAATTTGAATTCGAGTGCACAATTCGCAGCTGAGTTGAACAAGCACATTTTATAGACATTGAAAACTAACAATCGCCATGATTATTTATACGACAATTTCCATCACCTGAATGGTATTATTCAAGACTGAGCGGTTTCATGGGTGGGGGAAGCAACAGCCTTATTTCCGAAATGATCCCACTACAGCCCAATCTCGGGTGATTAAATTAATTTGTGACCTCGAGTTGAATGCGCGCGTGTGATGAATGTTCATCCGTGAGTTTTCGGACGATAGGATGCGATCAAATGCAATAGCTATTTATTGGTGGTATGAGGATCTACAGCACTTCTTTAACGTTGAACGCATCTGTGAAGTTTCATAAGTGCTACTTGACTTTGCCGAACGCATGATGGGTATTCAGAGCACGAATCTGATTGGAACATGACGACATCTCAGCATCAGGCGGCTGGAACTCCATACACCCTTCAAATTGGCATGTCTTGGTGGGGACAGGAGTTACAGACGATAAACATCATTGAATCAGTGTATGCGAAGAATGAATGCCATTTCAGTCATCACCGCTGACCCAATCTTGCTACCTTTTATGATATCAGTCGTTGGATTTGAACAGACATGAGAAGCGTTACCGCCCCTTCGAGTCTCAATTCGTGTTCGAAACGGACAGTCATCAACGAAAGCTGAAGAATGACAGCGCGTGCCGAATTGAAAAGCCGAACTCGAACCTACCAAATATTGGTTTAATAGCCGCAATCGGCTGCATGAACCACATCACGATCAGTACCATGAACATCGCATAAACCTCTAAGCAATTTTCAGCCACTCCTTTCATATCGTGCAAGTTCTGCTCTCGTGAATAAGTGATAATATGGAAAAGATATGAGGAGGTCCGACCGGGTCACTGAAAAGTCTCGATATCTCAGGCGCACGCCAAGCGTGAGTCTCGGTTCCTACTGATACCTATTGACATCTCAGCTGGCAATGGGCATCATGCGCCAATCACACATGGATCACTCAAAACCAACATCCCGATCAATTTCATCAAGAGTCAGGAATATGCCGATAACGACAACCCCACCTTATATTTCAAGCGATCTGGCATTTGCGGGCTGACAGGATCCGTCGCCGGCAGTGACATGTCATGGGACAAGCGAAATATGACGTCATATCGATTAATGACAGTCCCATGCGAAGCATTCACATCCGTGGGAAAAAAAGACTGGTGTCCACGGCTGGATGGCACAGTATGTGATAACCCGAGCTGGAAGGAGATCCTTCATAAAATAGGAAATTCAGTCATGTACAGTTAGCGATATATCACGCAATTGCGGGAGATGTATCCATTCCACGGCATGTTCTGGTGAGATAAAAATCCGTCACTGGCAGCGGAGTATGTTAAGTAATTGAAACAAATATAGAGACCCAAATAATTTCACAACGGCTGTAAACCGATCACTGTAGGCGGTAGTCCCCGGGCCAACGCACACACCAATCGGAGTCAAATAAATTTCGCACGGAAAAAATGGCGCACCTGGTAAGCAGCTGAACATCGGCTCAAAGAGAGAGAGAGAGAGAGAGAAAAAAAAAATTCAATGCGGTGCAAGGCTCAATTTGAGGGATTAAAATTGAATGTGTGTCAGGTAATCAGATATCTTACGGTAGTGGAATCCTTCACCTAAGAGATTACCCAATACTACTCAACCTGTAACATTTCTGTTCCCTTTCCATCCCCACTGAAGCCATCAGAGCTACCTCGCTACTATTCGGTACCCAAGCCCTAATCGGGCCTCACCAAGTACAAGTACGCCTAATACCAACTCAAAAAATACTGGTACTAGTGGCTGAAACGGGAAAACACCCGTGCCGCTTGACGTCGACAATAAGATTTTCGGGCCGGTCAAGTGAGGGGTCGCCTTTATAAGGCAGCCCAATCCCCATCTTCACCAATCCTAAAGTATTCCTCCTTTACCAGAAATACATTACTTACCATGTTGCCCAGAGGTGTCATCTTGGTGTTTGTCCTTCTTTTCCTTGCCTTCTGCGGCATAGTCTCTGTGATTGTCGCCAAGAAGCTCAAGGCTAGGAAAAAGAACCAGAGATTCTAAAATTCTCTACTCTACTCTACAAAACGACGAATACAAAACCTTTTTTTTAAAAAACTTACCGCTTTACCGCCAGTATGGGACGACTAATTTTATTTCCAAACGGTGTCATGTGTATCCACTGGAGTTGGGGAATTCCGGTTGGTGCCTGATACTTTGAACATTCGCTGTGTGTGTTGTTATCGTGTGTTGCTTGCTATTAATGCAAATGTGGTTGGGGAATCACCTTTGCCTGGTCTTGCGCACGCGCTGCTGTTATCTGTATATTAGATTGATAGGCTTCAACAATACATAAACCTGTGACGAACTTTTTTTACAAGCGTAGAGTAGGTGATAAAGTCTGACGACTGACTCTGTTCACGCCATTTGAAATCAACATCACATTTATGATTCATCTAGGGGCAGGTTCTAGAGACAGGGCAGGTTCTAGAGACAGGGCAGGTTCTAGAGACAGGGTTGGTTCTAGTGACAGGGTTGGTTCTAGTGACAGGGTTGGTTCTAATAACGGGGCCGGCTCATCGATACATGCTGTAACTCTAGCACCGATTTTCAATGATGAGCCGTCTGATACTGATAGGACTGGTTCATCTGTTGATTCGGCCACCCCCACTTCTAATATTGATAGCGATAGGATTGATAGTGTTGGGCCAGGCTCCGCGACACCCTCCTTGATGCGCACCATGAGTAATGATACTCTCGCTACCCTTGTGCTGTATAGTGCACAAGATACGAGATCTATCCGTACCGGGGTGTCATCATCAAACGATCCCAATACGTCAGATGCGATTTCCACATTCACTACAGCCTCTGAGGAAACATGCGTTGGCGGGGTGCCTATAGTATTTGGCCGGAACTTGATGACGCTCCGATGTGAACGAGAGATGCCCATTGCGTCACCCTTTCTTGGCCAGGGCCCTTGTTTATTCTCCAACAACGACGAGTTTCGACAGTATGCGTATTGTACCGATTCGTGTACTTTCTGTCCTATTCTACAAGTCCTGGCCAATGTAAAGAGCCTTTTCCGTCGCAATAGTCCCGATATGATTGTGAGTCGTCATCACTCGCGAGCCAAAAAGAGCGACTTGTGTCGATGCTACTTTAGAGTCATGACTACTCAAGTGCTGTGCTACTTTCTATGGTTCAACCTCGAGAGCGGGCCTGTTACGGTTCTAGCCGTCAACAATAATAGCAGCTACCCCTCGGTGGATTTTTGTTACAAGAAAACCAAAGTGAGGGTGCTTGGAGTTTCCGGCACTTCGTCGACTTTCTCCAGAGACCTGCGTATTGCTGCATACATATTAAAGGATGACGCCGTATCTCTAGGGGATCCGTTTCCCTCGAAACTGGAACATGCTTATACAGCGTCCAAGGATCTATGTGCGAGTTTACTGACGAATCCGCTTTTCCAGGCCATTGAAAGGCACGACCGACAATTAATTGCCCTGTTCCTTGATCCGTCCAGTTCTGTTTTGGTCCTGAGACCAATAGCAGTGATTAGCAGCCGCGCGGCTCCCAAACTCCATGGCTCGAAAGTATCCGCACAGGGAACACTACAAATTTTCGATATTCCAGGTAACGAAGTGAGCGATATTGCACTTGTTATCTCCACTATATTGATGGTGTTGAGAGTACAGGAATCACGAAAAAACCATGGCAGCAAAGTTACGTCAACAGTGTCTCAATCCACATGAGGGTTTACAAATGAAAGACATGCTCCTCCGACTAAAAATATTTGGTCCGGACGCAAGGCCGTGCAACAAAAGATAACGGAAAGAAAAGCGTTAGCTTGATTGTACACCCCCCCCCCCGCATTTCTCTCTTTCAAAAAAAATCATGACCACAGCCCCCTGCCCATGGATGAAGATCTTCTAGACTCTTCGAGCATTCACTGATCGTCATGATGGTCACACAACGAGATATTTGGAAGAGGAATTTATACAAATTATGTGACTTCTCCATCAACTTGTCCGAAATCGGAACTCCACCATCTTGGTACCTCAATCCAATCCCACAGTTCTCTTGTATTCTGAATCACCCCTATAGATCGGATTCCCACCCTTGCACCTTCTGGACTGTCAGCCCCGGTCACCGTTGGTGGGGACACGCCGGAGTTCACACACACGTCATGCATAATTCCCATCACGTGAATCTGTAATCTGGCATTTTTCGGAACGTGTCAAGGACGATTCAACACTGAAATTTTGCAACTGAGGATGCTCTTGACGCTAATCATCCAGGCATTGCTAGTGGCAATCGCTGCTGCTGCAGTAAGTGAAATAGATTTCTATGCCGAGTTGGGTGTTGAAAAGTCGGCATCGGAGCGTCAAATCAAATCCGCCTATAGAAAGTTAACTTTGAAATATCATCCTGACAAGAATCCCAAAAACGAAGAGGCTCATGAGATTTTCCTCAAGATCGGTGCTGCGTATGAAGTCTTATCTAATCGAGAAAAGAGAGCAAATTATGATGAGTGTGGTGATCCTGAAGGATGTCGCAAAGCTCCAGACATGAACGATATGTTTGGTCAATTCTTTGGTGGAGGTATGGGCGGCCATCATGGCCCACCCAAGGCCGAGGCCGTGGCTGTGAACCTTCGGCTTGGCCTTGAGACGTTTTATTTTGGCAAAAATGTTGGCTTCGATGTGGGGTTGATCGGAACATGCACTGCTTGTGATGGAACCGGTCTGAGCGATGGCAAGAGCCATACTTGCAAAAAATGTCAAGGACAAGGCCAGATCATACAGCGGAGACAGTTGGCGCCTGGAATGTTCCAACAAATCCAACAGCCATGCGATGCATGTAAAGGACGCGGTAAGACCATCACCAGCCCTTGTGACCAGTGTCATGGCGAAGGTGCTCATCAGATTAACAAACACTTTGACGTGCACGTTCCAGCAGGAGCCCCTCGAGGAAAAGAGGTTCGCTTGACCGGAAAGGGCAATGAGACCCCCGGCGTCATTGCGGGAGATCTCGTGTTGGTGTTGCGAGAAGACTTTTCAGCTTCAAAGGGTTATAGACGCGTGGGACAAAACTTGTATCGCACAGAACCAATTACTGCCAAGGAAGCTGCAAGCGGCGGATGGTCCCGATCAATACCGTTTTTAGCTGATGTGGAATCGGAACCCATTGAGGATATATCCATATCACGCGACGCCGGAGTCGTGGTCATGGATGGTGAGATTGAAATCGTCTCGGGTATGGGAATGCCAAAGTATGTTGAAGGAGATGATTTTGGCGATGACGAGTACGGCGACTTGTACATTGAATATAAGATTGTTCCATTGGGTCTGGGTGATGCAGGTACTAGCGGTCACGATGAGTTGTGATTGGATAGGCCTGAAAAGTGGGTAGATAGAGGCGAAGCAAGCGTCTATATTCTTGTTCCAGAACCTGGCCAGGTGGGGCTTTTCACTCTACAGAAAAATTATAGACATGGAGTGAATCGCCAAAAATCTGAGCCATGCATTGAATTCAAAGCAAGTTGTGATTGAATCATGGTATCTGCAATATAGCTTTATTCTGGTGTGTGGATAGAATATCGCAATGCTGGGATACGGCTAGCTTGCTTCTTCTTGGCAAATAGAACTATCAATTAACGAATGTACAACTCGATTTTGGGACAGCTCTTGGCAAGTTCATTTGTTGCTTCCGGAGATAAAGTAGATTGGATGGTTTCTGAATCTCTAACATGGTATTTGCTAAAATAGAAATCAAGAATTAAGTTTCATGAAATCCGAATTTGCTATCCTCAGCAAACGAGATGATAAAGAATTGGTGCAAAGAAAGTGATATTTTAACGGAACCAAAAAAAGACTGCTGTAAAAGTTCAAGATCCACATGGCCCCAAAGTAATCCGAACAATCGAATAATGGATTAGCCTAAAAGCCACATCCATGCTTTATCAAAGGGGTGACAGCCACACGCAAAAGAACAAAGGTAATTAGTGAACGCCGCAGACAAGAAAACAAAGGAGCAATTTGATGGAAGGAATGCTGGACATGTCGTGGGAAGCAAAGATTGTAATCTACAAATGACAGCCTATTGTTTTCGATAAATGAGGAAGTGTAAGTGCAAGCATAAGTGGAAGTGGATATACACCACGCATGTTAATGCAACTGTTACGTCCTGTCCAATCTCATCTAGTAATAGCTCGAGATGTAGATTAACGTAGTTTTCAAGAAGAGAGCGCTAAACCACACAGCGTTCACAAACAGACAATAGTGACGATCGCTTTCTCTTTACCCCAAGCTTTCCTCCGTCATCAACCTTTCCCGTAAAACATAGCAATAACGCGTTTTGATTGCGCAAATGTTAAACGGAACAATCACACTATGTTGATATTTTTTCGCAACCCACTCAAGTAGGACTAACGCTGGATTGCTGGGAGCGAAATAAAGCAAAAGCAGATGCTTCACAAGCGTTGCCGTGCATATTAACGGTCCAGACCCATCCAAAACCCGAATCCCGAGCCACCTTTTTCTCCACCCACCAATCGATTATTACATGTGTGTCTATAATAATATAACAGCAGCAACATGCTATAATCCACACGAAACCAGCGCCAAACTTTGCTGCGGCTCATTCCAATTTGGTGACGGCATCTCGAAAAAAGCTCGCAAGATCGCACGACGTATTCGTCAAATCCGGGGTTGTGCCTGGTCAACCCCGGAGAAAATATTCTTTTCATCACCGCATGTGCTGCAAGAACGGACGATATCACTAGATTGTGGCGACCAAGACCAGAAATTTGCGGATGGCGAGTGTCGCTAAGCACAAGCCACCCTTCACTCAACTATTTTATAAAGGTGTGCTTATTCCTCGAATCGCATTTGAAATTCATTATTGCCCATGATTTCCTCAAATTCATTGCATCTCGCGCATGATGATATCAAAGAATCTTCCATAAGGTTTATAGATTCGTCATCACCACGGCTAATGCCTGCTGATACACCTCGGACCTGTGACTGGCTGCATTTCGATTGGTCCGAATCAGATTGTGAATCAATCGCACTGGGTCTGAGTGGTGACCAGACCGACTTGGAATTAGAAGCGTTTGTCACCAGTCCCTTTGGAGGGCCCATGAGTATATCCCAATGCAAAAATAGCGGCCTGGCCCTTTCAGTGCTTCCTGCGCTCTCTACATGTGCAGATGCGCCCTCGATATTCTCACAGTACTTTTCAAATGAACTCTTCTTTGCCGATTCATTGCATAGTTTACCGTCAATGTTTCTAAACTATGACTTCCAACTGTTTCCAAAACATTGCGTCTTATTCCCATGTCCTCCAATGGTCGTGTTGGACCATGAATTATGCAAAGGGTACCGCTCGTTATATCGCAATTTGATTCTTTTGGAAGGTCAAGCAAATAAATTGGCTGCGGCTGTATGCACATTCAATTCCCAGGTCCGTCAATTGACTCGGGGCAAACCCTCATTGGAAGAGTTGATTGAAAAAAAGCTGGTACTTCTGAATCTCGTTTCGACTCATTTGGGAAGTGGGATACACGGTGTTACTGACATTATAATAAATGCATTATACGACTGCAATTTGCAAGCGGAAACTTTAGCAGCACGGCCCAAACCATTGGTGCAGGCAGGACGCATTCACCTGCTGGACAGGGAAGGTGCACATTTGCTCCGGAACTTGAGATTCTGCCACGCCAGAATAGAAGCCATATTAAAAGGGGCGCTGCCAGATTTGGGTACGCGCGATACATCAGAGTTCCGTCGCTGGCTCGACGCTGAATTCATACACAACCCTGAATATGCTGCATTGGTACAACAGCTTAGAGTTGTTGGATAGAGCCTTTCAAAACGCCCTCTTCCAAGATCCTTGCCACTATTCTCTGATAGCTGATTGCGCTTGGGGTGGATTCTTAAATATTTATCTAGATTTATTTAAACTCATTTTCCATTCAGATATACAATGGCATTAGCCAGTGAGTATGAGAAATCGCCAGCGGAATCCTTTGGGGGTTGAGAATGGCGTTCCCCAAAACGACTCTGGAGGGGACCCCCCTCCTTGTGTGCAGTTCGTACCCCCACTATGGCCGTCACTCCTTCTCTCCATTTATTCCAACTGATAATCGTTTTCTTATGTGGACTCAAAGGATATCAGTCATCAATGACCAGGATGATCATCTTGGTGTATTAGAAAACGTAACACCTGAAAATGTGGTGATATTGCCTTCTTCAGATGGCTTTTTGATCGAGTATAAGCTGCGACTCTTGACGGACCCCAAATGGCCCCAGTCATATCCATTAATTGCCGCCTTGCGTATTCAATCTCGCACACCATCTCATGAATCTTTCGGTCCGGTATTGGATTATGGTTTCAGTCCAGGTACTAGTGTTTACATCAGACCACAACTGATTTCATCAAATGAGGCCCGTCAACAATTCTATGATCAGGCCCAATCCTTGCTTGATGAACTCCTTGGTATATCGGTAACATCAGACGACTGGATATATACCACAAGAGCATTGTATTACTACACAGATATCCCTCTTGACCTCAATGTTTCTGCGTTGGCAGCTCCGAATCCCCTTGTTCAGTCGCTGCCAGTATATGACTTGTACTATGATACAAAGACTTTGACGGTGAAGCAAGTTTCGGTGCTACCGAAAGTTCCTTTGACAATCAATCGTCAAGATTATAAGACCGAGCTCGGGATTTTCCTCATTGATAAACAAGTGACGTCTTCGGATGATATTCTACTCGATGGGGTTCGCGCTATTTTAGATAAGCAATCTGATGATAAACAATTCGCGTTCGAAACCATGATCCATATCAAGCCTCGTCATCGTGCATTATCGAATGTAACTCACGAAATTGTCGGTTCAGGCCTTCATCCGGTATTACGCACTTCATTTACTGACGTTTACGCCCCGCCCCTTACTGATGGCGACATTGAAGAATGCGAGTTATACTACTACATCAACCTCAACAAATCGTTGATCTTTGACCAGTATCAATCTGTCCCCACGAATTACAACCTCGTGCTTTCTCGAGGCAACAACGATTTGGAATTGCCAGCCTATAAGATCGATTCCTGGGGAAGTGAGATCCTCTTCAAGCACGCCAACGCCAGTCTCTTTACGGGAGAACCAATTGATTTCACCGTCCATTCTCGGTATCAATTGCCTCATCAAAATGATAGCCATACATTCGTCAGCAATGTTCATCCTCAAGTCTTCTGGGGATGTCGTGCTCGAGACCCGCAATACCTTTCTGCATCGCCCTTTGACTCGAAGCAATCGATAGGAGGCAATTACGACATGTTCTTCACTGATGATACTGTGTATTATCATTTCGAGCCGCAAGATTCGTCACCTCTCGAAGTGGCCATTCCCAATGCTCGGAGCAGCGCTGAAAGAATCACATGGATCACCTCCGTATCCGTTGTCATAGGGTGTTGCTACGTGTTGTATCAAATTGCCAGGGCATTTATCAGTCAAAGCAAAACGGCTCCAGACACCGCGAAAAAAGAAAAAGTTCATTGACTGAATTGGTAGAAAGAGCCACTGCGTAAGAAAAATCCCTAAATGTATCTACAAATTCAAATGCCACAGAACAAAGTTTACTATATAACCGTCTGTGTATATGCAAAAATCTATTTCTCCTCGTGAGCGGCCTCCTTTTGTGAATTCTCATCAATTTCCTTCTCACCCTGGGCGTTTTTACCCAACATGGGCGGGGCTTCTTTTTTCGCACCCTTGATTTCTTCCCGCCACACTCCCAGGCCAAGATGTTTGACGAACGCCAATGGATCGTCCACTTTCCCGTCTGCACGGTATTTGAGTTCAGTTGCAAATGCACGAATGGGCATGACTAACACGTCACTGACCAATTTGGGTTTGGTGATCTTATCGAAATCGCGCCAAGTCACTTTCAGGAAAACAGCACTCTGCACCCAATCGTTGAAGTATTGGAACGCACTATTAGTGAACACAGTGCTTCCCGTCCAATCGGATATGGCTTTGTCGATCTGTAATGGGGTATCACCCTTGAGTTTTGGCACAGTGCCGGCTTGGGCGGACTTGACTCCAGAGGCATCCTTAGTTAACCCCTGGGTATATTCCACAATCAGAGCAATAGCTTCTCGCAAAATGGGATGGCCAGGCTTGGCTTGAATGACGAATTGACCAAGTTGCAATTTGCGTTCTTCCTTAGTAAGATCGGCAGAGTCGCTGTGATCGCGGCCCACCGCAACAATTAATCCGACCTCATCGGGCTGAATGTTCTCAGGGATCCAATTGGGAATGGGCTGGAAGGGGAATGTATCGATATCGGCATAAACACCGCCCTTTGCAAATAAGATGAGGTATCTAAAAAAGTCCATTTTCAAAACAAGTTCGGGTAACATTTCATAGGTCTCGATGATCTCAGGGAAGTCTTCATATAGAAAGCAAATGAATGCATGAGCGGTATCATCATTGAAAAGTTCATGGACGAATCCTGGGTTCTTAACTGCCCATTGTCTCTCACCTTCGAGGAAATCCTTATCAAAGCGTTCATCATTGAGGCCATGTTTCCACAGTTGCCAGATGTAAGCAGGGAACTTCACACTCGGATCGTAAGGATACAAGAATAGAAGTTTGCCTCGTATAGCCATATGAGAAGGAGGTTTTTTCAATTCTCTGACTGATTTCAATAGTTGAGAGTTTTGACGCTCTAACAACTTGAGACGATCGTCTTGTTGGAGAGATACTCTCAAGAGTTTCTTGAGAATGATTGAATTTTCCAGTTTGGCTCCAACATCAGTCAATAAAGAACTTAAACTCAACACATTTTCATTTTCAAGGGCATCTTCAACGGTGATAGTGCTAGATTTTGAAGCGGAGAAACGAAGACCCACAATTATGAATAGCGCAACTATAATGCTATATATAACGGTCCTCTTTCGTTTCCCAGAGACGGTCCCCATTGTTATGTATAGACACTGACTGCACCGGTCCTCTCTAGTGTTTCCTTCAAAAAATTCAAAGTTTTTACGTGGTGTCTTTCCCACATGAGAACAAACAAAATACGAAAAAGAGGCAGATCATAGGTCACGTGGACCAGATCTGGACGGGGCCACCACTCGAAGTCAACTAAGGGGAACAAGCTTGAGTGATAGATGGTATGAGTCGATAGCATTGATGAGCCAATAGATTGGCACGAATATAACAAGACTTTAGGAAGAGATTCGAAGTTTAACGGTGGTCTTCCAGGTAGGTCTTATAGCGATACTTTTCAAATTTTGTTCGCCGAGACCCTTTCCCTCGGATCGGGGACCAGTAGAAATCTAATGGAGCACTGTTTTTGGCGAGCCGTATCGTGTACCGTTTTTTGTCGATTTTTTACTGTTGCCACTAACGTCATGCCCAATCAATATCAATCTCTCTATGGAGGCGCTGCATCTATAGAATTCCCCGCCTTCATCAATGTGAATTATAAGGTGGTGGATGTTTCCCAATTCAGACAGGTCCCGGATACTCAAGAAGTTTTCATGCTTGAACCCGCCAATCTGGCTACTTCCGACTCCCCATCTCTCGATAAGTCTCTTGTGGTGGATTTACTAGAAATGGTCTCTCCCCAAACATATGATCCGGCCATCGAAGAACATCTCGCCGATATGTTTGCCGATACTGATAAAATCCCTGATAATGTATTTGTCGTGAAGAAGAATAATATTTCCTTTAGTTTTGTTGTCCACCCGAATGATAGACGTGATGCCATTGAGCCCGCTGCACCTTCAATGGTCATTACCTTCTTGGCTTTTATCAGAATAGAAAAGGTCACTACCGATGTCCTCATATCTATGAACGTTCCTTCATCCGAAGGTATGTCAGAACAAGAACTTTTTGCAACTTTGACAAATGAATTAATGGCTTCACATTTGCGCAAAGATTTCGGTGCATTCATGGATATCGCTCTGAGTTTCAAGATCGCAGACTGGTCTTTGTTTGGGTAGGGTTTGCGCAAAGGGGACATCCCAAAATATCTTGCGGATAATTAAACCCATTGCTGCGCAAGGGCTATCCGCTCATGTGATTTGCTGGTTTTGAAGGTCCCAACTGAATCACGTTATACCCATCAATGATGCCAAGCCATTGGATATGGTGACCAGATCGAATCCGGTACTATTGATGACAGTCAATGGACGAGGATTTTGAGTTTGAGCTCCAGCAGAGGAGTTAAGCACGAGGACGATCCTCTTATCAAAGAGATTCGCCTCATTCGTCTTTATTGATCGACGCACCTTACGTAGCCATATTGCTTCATTTACAGCCAAATAGACATTACCACTAACAGCTTCGATCATTCTGTAATCAAACTTGGAATGCTTGCTCACGATTTCGTTCAATTTCTCGCGTAGTAACCTCACCATGCTCGAGATAAAAGGCTTAGGAGCACGACTTCCCAATAAGTGCGCGCCCATGCTGGCATTGAAATTCCATGCCACGATCCATCTTCGCGTGTTCAATGGAATCGGCAATACTATGAGATGGATCCTACCTTCACAGTATCGTTTGATCTCCTCCACGTCTTTGAGTATCCCCACTTGACAAGTAAACCAGGTTTCTCGGAAGCATGGATGTGAATCAGCCGCATGTCGACTCTGGCTGACATATGCTTTGAGGAATCCAACTTCTCCTCCATTCTCATAATAGAGTTCAGAGTCGGCAGCTTCCAACTCATCGTGCTGTGTTGTTTCCTTTGAAGCATTAC